>CM044967.1:15753641-15767177 GCA_024516035.1 Bactericera cockerelli | reverse complement strand
GAGCGGAAAATTCTCACCGAGTTTTTCCGTTTCCGGAATGCCATGGATGTAAAGGTAAAGTGCCCTGAAGTAATGCGAAAGCGGTTCCGGGGCACAAATACCTTCTTTTTTTATTTTTTATTAAAAAGAACTTGAGAAAATTCTCTCTTTTCCTTTTTTTCTAGGGGTTCTGTAGTTCCGCAGCTCCTTAGCACCGGCCGCGCCTGTCTTTCACCCTATCCCTTCTGGAAAATGAAAAATGTTCCACTTCACGAAGGGAAAGGCTGGTGTGCATACTAAATAAAACCGTTCCACCCTTTAAGACCAGGAGAAGTGATTGAGTGTTTTCCAATGCTTCCGGAGTATGAGTGTAAGAGTGAGGTGAGGCTTTTCCTTACATAAGCTTACCTTAAAGGTAAGGTGTCCACTTTGTTTAAAATTCAAGAGGATGGTATTCTTAAAGCGCTTACTTTAAAATTCAAGCAAGTGCACTGGTAGTCAAGTGGTTAACGCGCTCGTCTGGTAATCCAGGTAGCGTAGGGATCCGTTGGTTTGAATCCCACCCAGTGCATAAATTTTTCCTCAATAATTTTAGTTTGTCACCACATAATAATAAGACTCTGAGGGTTAGGTAGTAGAAAATGCTTTGAGCAAATGAGCATTAACCTTGCCCGGTGGATTACCTTCCACTAAAGAGTATTATTATTTTTATTTAATTGTCCACTTTGTTTAAAATTCAAGCTGTTGTTATTCTCAAAGCTCTTATTATTACTGTCCTTGTCCCAGTAGCTCATGTGACTAAGGCGTCTGATTGGTAATTCAGAGGTCGCTGGTTCGAAACCCAGCCGGGACATGATAAGTTATCCTCCCATTCGGGAATTCGACCACAAACATAATAATACTGCTGGAAAGATACCTATTAGACCTAGTTAGTGAGTATGAATAAAAGGCGATATTATTATTATTATTGCTCGACTTATACGGGTGTTTTTTTTTTAAAAATATAA
Source organism: Bactericera cockerelli (assembly GCA_024516035.1). NCBI lineage: Eukaryota > Metazoa > Arthropoda > Insecta > Hemiptera > Triozidae > Bactericera > Bactericera cockerelli. Next base: position 15,766,191 of record CM044967.1, on the reverse strand, counting down.
GATAAATCACAAGAATCATATTTTAATTTTAATCATTATATACTTTATCTTATCTTCGACGATAAATATTTTTGGAAAACTGACCATTGTTTTTTGGGCCACTTCGCAGAAGTAATGGGAATTTTTGAATACATTCATGGACACGGGGTTTGAAATTTATTTACACGAATAAACTGATCTTGAGAATTGTATGTATGATTTTATTTGTGGTGAAGCACAAGGCCTCTTCACAATTTTTGTGGGTAGCGCAGCATTACTAAGAGCCTCCTTCACATTTCGAATTATTTTATTACATTACAGTGGCGGCTCCTGACTTCAAGACTAGGTGAAGACAAATTATACCCAGAAGTATTGAAAAAATAAAATTATTAATTTATCAGATCTTATTTCTTATGGTCTCATAAACACAGCCCATTGTAAGTTATGGCTGTTTCCCTGCAGAGCATGATTTTCTCTCATACCAGTTTTGCATCATATAAGTTTTTATAGGTACTTTTGTTGGAGAACACTTGGTACTTAATAAATAAACAAGGCCAGCAGAACAATTTGTCAACACTTGAGCTGGTACACAGCCATTCATTTTTCATAAGCCATTCAGGCTTGAACTGTATGGCTGTGGGGCAGGCATTTGCTTTACTTTTTTAGTGGTGGTTATAGTAATTGGAGAAATTGGAGATCCAGTAATCATAATATCTTTCTTATCCTCATTACTTCTTAATCTGAATGTGGTTACTTTTAATGTTTGAACCCCATGATTTTGTGGGGATCTCATTGTTTTTTTGAAATATTGTTATTAATTATTCATCTTAATAAAAAATATTTATTCATCTTAATAAAAAATATTAACTAAAAGTTGGTAAAAAGGAATTAAAATAAAAATATTAGGATTATACCTCAGTAGTTAGAACTAGGAAGGAAAGAAAGTTAGTTGAAGACTAAAAATTACAATCCAAAACTGGAAGAAAATCCACCACCAGATTACAAAATAAATCTAAGAAAACATACTTACTACAAATATAAAATCAGCTTAAATTTGTGTTACCATTGATGTTTAAATGACTAGGTATTTAAGAAAAAACACAGATATTGCCTTATAATTTTAAGTACTTCACTGGAAGCTGTGTGCTTAGCTACCTGCAACCTGCATAATTATAATGTTATTTCTGACACTGAAAGAAGTACATAGCTACTTCATATTCAACTTATTATGAAAAGCACAGGTCAGATCAGGTAGGAATAATGTTTCTATCCTGTATCAAATACTGGGAAATAACTTTATTAACTAGTTACACCAATTAAATGTCACTTGATTACCGTTGAAAAGATTTGAAAATGGTCTGATAAAATTTAAAAAGTGCGCGACAAGTTTTGTTTACATTCTAAAGATAAGAGATACAATGTTGCCAAGTTAATTTCATTGCTAAATTTCTACAAACTTCAAGAGCTATATTTTAAATTTAAAGAAATCCCTCAAATCATGTAAGACGTATTTATTTATTTAAAAAAATAATACTACACCGCCTGAACAGAATTTTCTCTTGAGAATTTCATTTCAACACGTCTAATTTCATGATTTTTTTTAAAGTGGTTCCATAGTCAGGATCTTAAACAGGACCACCATTGTCCCTATTTAAAAACTTCTTGGAACAACTAGATACCAGATTATCTTATTTGGCTCAATTTCGGTACCTACATTAAATAATTATTTCCGAGATTTGACTTCAATCGAGATGTCCTTTTTAATACTACATATAGTTGACAAGATACATAAAATATAGTTAAAATTTATTGGTATCGGCTATCGTTTAGGAACTATGTACAAAACTAGAACCCAAAAAATGAGAAATAATATCCAAAATTCCTGACACAAAATCCTGCTTTCCTAGCGCCTACGTTATTATTTTTTTTTTTTTTTTTTTTTTTTTTTTAATATTACAAGATTGTGCTAGATATGGGAGGCTAAATCATTGACTGGTTTCCTAGGTCTGGCATAATGCTACTGGCAACAATGTTAATATCAAAAACACATGACATCGCACATGGTATGTGGCTTCGTGACATTTCGTATGAGGTCGTGTAGATAATGTAAACTGAATACAACTGAAGACTGTCCTCAGTAGCATATTACATAGATATAGTTCTTGCCTAATATTTCATGATACCTACTTGGAAATACTCAATTCTGATTGGTTGATTCAAGGACAACTGAAGACAATTTCGAATTGTCTTCACATTTGGTGTTCTCCTTGGAAAGTAACATGAAATGTTAAGCAGCATTGATCTATTTTACACAAAGCTTACTCTTTTTTTTTTTTTTTTTTTTTCTTTGAGTTGGATCAATTGTGCCATGTTCAAGGGATTATGAGTAGTGTTTTCACTGTTCAAAATTAGGTGAAAATGTCTTCAGTGTCTTCACCCGACGAGCCGCCACTGTTACATTAATTTCTTTTTACTCTGGTAATGCCGCCACTGGTCGTTACTCATTCAAGTAATCTTGAGGATTGGTGTGTGGATGCATTTCCTTGACAGTTAAATTTGAAGGAGATTTGACGGCCGATGAATAGGGCTGAAACTGTGTCTACTGTGTATAAATTATATAATTGAAGAATAAATAAATTAATTTTATTTTTCATACGACCTTAGCTTGCTTTTGAAAAAGAATAGGAATCTGAGTTTCAATCTTCACCAAAACATACAATTTAGTGGATGTGTCAAAACTCCAAGTTGAATGGAATATAAATATTACATATTTATTATCATAAATGTAGGTATTTATTTGAGTACGTCAAGTGATTAGTATTAGTACAACTCTTGAGTACGTCAAGAGAATGCCGCAGACATTATCATCACCCTTGATCAGGTTTTGTTTATATTTATTTTATAACTTATTATTATGTTCATTGTATATAAAAAATTGTAAGTAAAGCTTGATCCAATTGTTTATAAATATTTTTTTTAGTAAAACATTTACATTATTTTCCTACGTGAAGTCAGTCCCTTGGTTAGCGAAAGGCATAATTACGGGGTGTGGTATATTAGGGAATGTTTAGGTAGGATCCACGATGGTGAAAACCTTAGGAACCCAGGTGACTAACTTCCAACATTTTCCCTTTTAAATAAATTAATTTTCCAAAACAGCTTCACCCCATGATGGAAAAGGGATTTCGTGTTTCCACAGAAAGTATTTGTCGTATTAGGCCGTAAGTATTGGAGGGCGTTTGCTCGAGTATACTGACAGCTCAGCGCGTTGCCTTTGAAGTAGTCACTTGGCCTAGCGGTAGCATGCCCGGCTTGCACTCCAGGTGACCCGGGTTTGAATCCCGGCGGGGTTGGAATTTTTCGGCTCTGTACTTTGGATGTCGCGGCCTATCCTAGCCTCGTGAGGACAATACCATAGCCTAGCACAAGCACATACTCAATACCTAAGTAAATTAGGCTATGGGATACTTATGATTTAAAATTTTGTCTTCTTTGATATTTATATTCTTTTCGTGCATTGTAAATAACAAAAAAATGTAAATAAATAAAAGTTATTTGTTGAAAAAAAAAAAAAAATTGGAGTAGTTGTAGAGTGGGCAACGACCAGTGGCGGCATTATACGAGATACTCGTAGGTATTGGAATATGACGGTTGGTTGGAGATATGATGCATAAGCATTAGTTCTCGTAATGTCAATGCTACCCACTAAAAATTGTGACATAATAACACAAATCGTCTGGCTGATGAACCAGGAAGTTTGACTGGGGATGTTGTGAATATCGGATGAATGAAATTTCATAGCCTATGATTTGCTAAGTGGTAAGATACTCGCTTGCCATGTGGAAGGTTCCTGGTTCGAATCCCGGTAAGATCCACAACCACAACATCGTACTTTGTATTATTATTATTATGAAACTCTTTATTAGAAGAACATAATTATATACAAACAAATAATGGTAAAAATTTAAATACAAAATTGACAAATTTATTATAAACAGGAAAAAAATTAACAAAATTTATACATATGTTCTAACTAAAGGGCAGGGTTATCGCCTATGGCGATCTCTTCCACCCAACCCTTGTATGATCGAGATCTAATCATACCTTGTGAGGATAATGAGTAGCTAATCTGATTAAAGTAGTTGAAAGACTTGGAAGAATACAAGACTGAAAAGTTATGCCCTAGCTCTTTTAGATTTGAGATTTAAAAGCGAAAGGGAGAAATACAACTGAAACAATACAACCATTGTGACAAACATTCGTGTTTTATTACAATTATCAAAATTCCGAGCTATAATAATATGAGAAGAAAAAACTTTTAAGTTTCAGTAAAATTTATTTAAATAATTCCAGGAAAAATCCAAATGAGAAAAAAGCTCGTTCATGATATTTTGTTTTTCATGAAACACAAAACAATTAGTTCTACATTGACACGACGCAAAGCTATGATTTCTAATTATGCGTTTTTTACAGGTGAACCAGGGTTGACGAATAAAGACTTTGAATTCCTACAGTATTATTTAGTTTACTCTTTTACCATAATATTTCACCATAACTTATACCATAACAGGCACTGGTAGTCAAGTGGTTAAGGTGCTAGTCTGGTAATCCAGGTAGCATAGGGATCCGTTGGGTCGAATCACGTCCAGTGCATGAACCACCGACCTCCAGGTTACAAGTCCGCTGCCTTATCGATCAAGCTACTGAGGTCGGTGAGTACTTCTTATGGTATCATAATGTATTAAGTTGTTATGGCATAATTATGACAAATATAGCAAACACCTACTATTCGTTTTTTTTTTTATTTTTTAAATACAATCAAGATTCAAGCCACTAAAAAAGGAAGGCCATTTTTCAGACTCAGGATTTTTTTGTGGAACAGTCTTGTCCCTCAATTCCAAGGAAAAATGTAAAAGTTGTGAGTTCGTGAGTATTTTTATGATTACAACGAACAACTCATATAGATCAGAAACCAATGTATGAAACCAAACATACCGAGATCACCATGTTTTGTTCAATACAAGTGTCCTATAATGTAACCCATAGGTCCAAACCTATGTAGGTACGATGCTTTTGTGGTTTCCAGTCTCTTTGAAAAAAAAAAGAAAAAAAACTAAGAGAAGAAAATAATTGAAGTGTGTCCTCAAAATGCTGGAACATCGGAATTTTTTGAATGGGTGGTAGGACTCCACTTATATATTAGAGTGGTGATTTACTGGAATTTTATTGAAAGTCAGGAAAGTGTTAACTGTCTCGCAGGAAAGTGTTAATTGTTAAACAAAGACATGTCAGGCCAAAGGACAATAACACAAAATCGTAGGAGCCCTTAACAAGCTTGGTGTTAGGAAGGGCATCCAGCCGTAAAATTTGGAAGTAGGAGTACCAGAACCAACCAACCTCAACTATGTGGAAGAGGTTGGACAGTGCCGACCCCAACTAAATTTAGGAAAAGGCAAAATTAATGAAGAAAACATTCAAGAAGAAAAGGGTAAACTGCTCCATCTAATCCTTATTTATGCGCTCCTCAGTTACTTTTCTCCAGCGGAAGTAAAAACTATTAAAAACACTTTTATACTAGGTAAGGCCCATCCCAGGCTAGGTTCCCAGCGAATGGAGGCTAAAACCCTCCGTCCTGACTATCTCAAATGAGGACGTTAAAACCAAATAGAATGAATGGTCAATTGGTCATGAAAGAAGTCCAGATATTAAATCTGGGCGTCCATATAATACTCTCACCACCGTGATATAGGTATCTGTGCCTATATCAAGGACACGGAATTATTATCATACTAGTTAAGATTTATAATAATAGCCTAAAAATACAATATTAGTAGCCAACCTCAGTAGCTTGATCGATAAGGCCGTGGACTTGTAACCTGGGGGTCGGTAGTTCGAGTCAAAGTCATTAAAAAATATAATTACATTGTCTTATTGATTGAGGCATTAAGTACTCCGTTGTGTTGCAAAGGGATAGATTTTTTTCCAATGAACCTGATCTGATCGCCAGTTTGGTGGTGAAAACAGACTGCATGTGAAGATCTTTCAGCTAGGATGTTGCACAATGTTCTATACACCTTGTCGTCAATAAAACCCCATGCAGTATTCTCTCTATCAAAGTTTTGTACTGTTCCGAGTTTTATTTTTATTTCTAGTTGGTGAGTGCCGAGTACAAGAAACATGGAATTAAATTGAATTTAGTCGTTATATTTCCAACGACCTTGGAATCACGAAACGTTAGATAATGATAATTATTTTGGAATGTATATTTGATCCGAGAGTTTTGTTGGACACGACGTCTCTGTTTTTAGACTGAAAAAAATAATAGCCATGAATAAAAATAGACAATTCTTTGTATCCTTTGAAGTTTAGAACGTGCCAGCGTCGATAGTATGTTGAATACACCAGTTCTAGTTCTGTCACTGAAGTTAAGCAATAGCCAACGCACTTAGGAGTTGGATGGGTGACTATTCAAATTCGAACCTTCGTGATAGGTACTGGCTATTCCCGGCCCCACTCAGGCTGGGTGAAGTCAATTTCAGTAGCTGGTAAGATCATCATGTTTGTGTAAATCACAATCGTGATATCACAACTACTCAGACTAGCTCAAACAAGTAGATATGTATTTGGTAGAGAACATGATGACGTATTCCAAAATTTTGTTGGAGCTTCGAACTTTATTGAAGGAATGAATTTACAAAGCAAGTTTCGATCGCACCAATAATATTTAACAGATACTGTGTTAAAGAATTAACAGTAATACTGTCGAAAATCGTATTAGAAAACTTTGTCTATTTTTTTCAACCGTTGGGATTCAGCCAAGGGATCTTGAGCATGGTAAGCGAGCTACCTCTAAAACTCATTATTGATATCAAGTACATTCAATTATCTGTCCTCGTTTGATTGGCTGGTGCCAATTTAAATGGCTAATTACTATAGTCATATAGTCATATACACTTATATAGTATACACCTATAAATTTATCTATAAAATAGATAAGAGCTAGTATTAATAACACTATTAGGCCCTTACTATTCAACACTCGGCAATTAAAAAAATAACAAATATACATAGGTGTACATACACTACCTACATGTAGTAAAATAAAGGGAAAAAAATCTACTGATACGAATGATTATAGCATCAAGACATCCACTTTGAGCCCAATTAAGCCATAATGAGCAGAAATCAATACCTACTATTGACTCTAACCAGAATCTGTTGGTATTTCCTGGAGTGAGACTCGAAAAATCGCAACTCATGTTATGAAAATGTGGAATTTTTCAACGTCACTATCATACTCCAACAGTTATGAAGCACTTGTCTGGCTGTGGGACGTTAAACAGAGTGAATACCAGTGTCTCACTAGAGGACTATAAACAGAGAAAAGACTAGGGTCAACCCTAACAAGCCCGTCAGGCTTGCAGTTTCCTAAGGGTTTAATGGTTTATAAAGAACTTTGGTTCTCGAGTTATAGTGTTTTAAACACACACACAAACGATTCATTTTATAATGTAAGAAAAGCCAAAGTCTTCACGATGGTTAATCAGTCATAGAAAAACTGAAGTTGGATAGGGACCATCACTTCTAGCCAAGCTGGTTACAACAACAACAACAACAACAAAAAGGCGAGGTCAATGTTCCTAACCCTCTTATTATTATATGGTCAAAAACTCAAAGTAATAAGGAAAAATTCATGCACTGGGTGGGATTTGAACCAACGGATCCCTACGCTACCTGGATTACCAGACTAGAGCATTAACCACTTGACTACCAGAACCACTTGAGAAAAAAAAGCGAATTTAATTTTTTATGGATTTTGCAAAGAGAACGGACAGAACTTGTGGCAACTAATATAAAATTTATAGATGATGAGTTTCTTAAAAAAAAGAATAAGAAAAACATTACATCTCTATGTATTTATTTTACATCTCTATGTACTTCACTATATTAATCTATATAATACATCTCTATGTATTTCACTATATTTTTTTGCCAATCATGTTTCTAAAGTAGGAGACACAATGACGTTTGTTTAAACATTGTTTCACTTGTAAGAGAAGACTTTTCTTACTGTCAGTCTAAATAATCATCCACGTAGAATGTACTTCCGAAATATCACTAATCAGATCCTTTGATACAGCGCCAGCAAAGCGGTTCCTATCTCAAAGAATTCATGAGTTTCCGTACTATAGTTGAATGTACTTTTGAAAACACCAGCCTCCGTGGCGTAATGGTTGTGACTACTGCCCTTACTCCAGAGATCCCGAGTTCGATTCCCGGTTGGAGCAGACTTTTCGAAGAAAATTCTGTTCCCTCCAAACACGTGAGGCCGGCATTTCCGGCCCTACCAGGATGGGTGCGGTTAATGTGGGTAGCTGGTACGATTCCCAGCGAATGGAGGGTAAAATCCAATTATTGACTATCTACCTCAATCAGGACGTTCAAACCAAATAGAATCAACTGGTCACAATAGATCTAATTAGGTCGCAGTGTTAATTCTTAGGGCTTCACTGAAAATCCTGCAACCAGGTCAGATAATAATAATAATCGTAACTAATAGTCAGTGTTCTGTAATTCGATTTCTAGTGTTTTCAAAAACCAGGTAACCGAAAGATTTTTTCATGTCATAAGTGAAAGACTAGTTTTGAAATTTAATTTACCAAATTTAATCTTGAATTGATCTTTAAGATCTTTTCAATATGCCAAGCGCATGGAATCTGTTACATTCTCAAGCTTACATGACACACATCTTCCTTTAATCATGACGTTTACTTCCATCTGAATTGCATAGTGGTTTACAAATTAATCACGGGTCCCAGAGGTCATGGAGATCTTCGTTTAAAATAAATTTGAGAAGACCACCAGATGTATTTTTTAACTTTCTCTGTTTCTTTTTTCTCTCTCTCTCTCTCTGTTAATTCAGACAATTTGGAAGGGCCAAGCAAGAATAGATTTGCATTGAACGTTTCATACCTATCATTCCAGCCTCCGTGGCGTAACGGTTGTGACTACTGCCCGTAGTCCAGAGATCCTGAGTTCGATCCCCGGTCGGAGCAGATTTTTCACACAGAAAATTCTGTTTCCTCCGTACATGTGAGGCTGGCATTTCCGGTTTCAAAATTGACCAAGAGAGTTTTGGAAAAACCTGCACGAGTTTCATATAGTACAGTAGTACAGACATCACAATAGCTTTACCTTTTGGCTTTTATTTTTTTTATAGAATGGTGAAAAAACTTAAATTACCTCTACTAAATGATGATAAATAACTCTTCGACTTGGTTTTCTAATATTTCCTGAAAAAAGTTGCAGACAAAGGTGAAAAATGGAGATTCGGAATTTGTGTAGGTTATATTAAATTTAAGCTCTGGTAAAGTTTTTTTTTCTTTCTTCATTTTTTTTTTTTTTTTGGTTCGACCCCAGAAAGGTGTGAGAGATATAAATATGTGGTAGTCGCGGCTCAGGGTATGGTGTTTCGCCCTTTTATAGCACCATTTCTGGCGGCTCAACCCGCTAAAAACCTCCCCGCTCTTCTTTTGTTGGTCCCGAAGTGTCAACTGTTTGGTAAAATCGCACGAGATAATAGGAGACCGGACAACATTTTTATTTGTGTGCTAACCTAATACAACTGTTTTTTTTATGAGTTTAACGTCGCTTTTTTGATGAGTTTAACGTCGCTTGCATGGTCAGATCAAAACGATGTATTATACATATATTACCTCAGTAAATTATCAAATAAAACTCATATTATTAAAAAAGTTGGTCATGGATTTAGTATTTCATCGAGTCTTGAACCATAAAACTATGGCTATACGGGTGGAAAATGAAACTATACCGATGGCACCTATCCAGCAATGGAGCTCACAAAATCCACCTGTACGAGATTCTGCTAACACACAGACCACTGGGCTGCATCTATAATTTTTTCTGGCGAAGGCTCCAACATAGAAAATTTGTACGCTTCATCTTACCATATAATCATAGCTGTGCTCACTCCTGTCTTTTGGGAAGTCTTGCGTTAATAAGGGACTTTTCAGTCTTGCCTACTTAAAAAAGTCTTGCCGGATATAAGAGAAATGGAGAAAAATTTCCATGTCCAATTTATTATTTGTTTATTAAACGGGTATAACCCAATATACATAAATTACAAAATGTTACACAACGAGACAGTTAATTTTTTTTACCATTTTTCAAGGTAAAATGACCTTTTTTAAGAGAAACCTGGATACCTATAAGAGAAAAAAATATTCGGTCCCTTGAGTTATCTTGTATCCAGGTTTGAGTGTAATATACACTTACTTATACTGACAGATCAGGACTGAAGAGTCCTTTTATTCCAGCAGTTGTTTTCGTGACATTAATATGTTTCAGATGAGGAAAAGTTGATGCATTGGGTGGGATTCGAACCAATGGATCCCCACTCTACCTAAATAACCAGTCTAGCGCCTTAACCACTGGACAACTAATGCGGGGTGAATTGGGGTAATGCTATTTTCTACAAGAGGTATTTCTACTCTGAATTCTTTTTTGTTGGTAAAAATGTAAAATATTAAATTTCTTAACAGACCTCAGTAGCTTGATCGATATGGCGGCGGACTTGTAACCTGATGGTCGGTGGTTCAAGTCCCGGTTTCAGCGTAGATTTAGTAAAGTGAGATTGAGTAATTGTGATATAACGAAAGTGATTAACACAAATATGATACCTTTTTTTTAAATTTCTTCTCATTCTTTGAGCGATGAAGAAACATTTGTTACAAAAGCTTGTGGTTCAAAGGTTATGAATTCGAACCCCCAATAAGTACATAAAAAGAATAATAAATAAAATTCTGCCTTATTTTCATTAATTTTAATTGAGAGAAAGTATTGTGCTATAATTCCAACATTTATTAGAGCTAGAGCGACTTTATTATATGTTTGAGACTTGAAAATGGATATAAATTTATTTTTTTTAAAAATTGATAATTGCAAGTTCCGAATAATATCAAGGGACCTTTAGAAAATCCGGGGCTGTACAGCTGTTCAAGTATGTATAGTTGTATTCTGGTATAACTATTTTGAATTATTAAAAAAAAAAAAACAACAACAAGAGTAACTTCGGTGTCGAAAATTTGGTTTTGCTGATTTTGTTCTTGTTAGTATTGGATCATTTAATACGTAAGAACGTAAGGCACCAAAATACACTATTTCCAAAGAATTAGTATTGTTTAAACTTGCATTTTTTTCCAAATAAAAAATGCTCTGAGTAAGGCAAAATTAAAAAATCGAATGTTGAATACATTCCATGTGTTTCGCACTTACGAATAGAAATGAAAATTTATAGTGATAAAAAAAACTCTTTGCTTGGCATGAATCAAGCCGAGAGTTTTTTTTATGGTTAAAGTTTTACTTCCGAGAAATTTCTAATATTAAAAATCGGAAGTACTGATGTGTTTTGGTTCTGGCAATTTTATTACCACACTGTACGACTGGATTTTCATTCCAACTCTGCTAAGGGCGCAAATGAAGCTGGTACCATTGTACATAGGACTTTGTCCCTAATTAAACAATAAACACCCCTTGGATACATATTTATTTATAAATCATATCTGTTTAAAACCCCCGGTGAGATTTATTGTAATTTCATCAAATTTCCAACAAGTTGAGCTGTTGTTTGTATCCAGCACAATAGAGAATAGAGTCATAAGTTATGCCGACGTGAGGCCGTCATCATCAGTTTATAGAAAACAAATAACATCCAATTGTAGAAAGCGTCACGCAGAAAGCAATTTTTCTCGTTACAAAAAGCATGGTGCCTGATATAATGTGACAGAGTAACAACATAATCTCGTTTGCAAGAGGAGAGGGTGTTCTTCACAAGACGTTGAGTCCCATAAATCTAGCCGGAGTTTTATTTATTTAAATGTTGTATTTTACACGGCATTGTCACGGAGCTTGTAAATCCTGCCTGGTAAACAAAGAAGTGTTGTAAAATGTTTCGCGAGGGAAATCACGCAGGAACTCGTTTCTAAAATCCTGGTCACGTGGTCGGCCGGATCATATATTACAAAAGCACCTTACTCTATGATTTATGCCCACAGTACTTTATACGCTCAGGAAAAAAAAGAGCACCATACCTTGTTATTTGAAACATCAAAAATTAGAAGATTCCTCCATAGAGGATGATTTATTTATTAAATATTTGGCTTTTATTTTTACAATACTGACAGTTATCGATTAGCACCTCGGGTATACTTGATTCTCTTCTTTGTTAAACCCATCTATTATTTATGAGGAACATGTCAAGTTTGATGCTTTACGATGCTTGCACGAAACTTTTGTGCCATCATGAGGGCATTTGGATTCCTTATTGGTAATTTATTTGTACGGATTAAATTATTAGTTTGAAATGAAGAGATTCACATAAGTATGCCTGCTTGTGACTTATTAACACTTTAAGTATTTTCCTTGAGCTCTGTTGGTGAGTACTGCGTGCTTGGATGTGCACTGAGGTTCCTTGTCAATAAGCACATGAGTGGTATTATTATAAGCTTTATGATATGATTGATCAGTAAGGAGAAGTATCTCAGAATCATGG
>CM044967.1:15671301-15753541 GCA_024516035.1 Bactericera cockerelli | reverse complement strand
CCCAATGTCTATTTTCAGTTCCGACAGTCGCAGTCTAGGTGTACAATTATCATCCTGGAAATGTCAATAAAGGATACTCGGGATGCCCTCGGATCCTTTTCAGCCTCGGGTCGGATAGGTGGTCCGACTGTTAGGGGGCGGGGCTGGTCTCCTCCTTGGCGCCACTAGGCGGTGCCCTATGTCTATGCCGCGGGCTCGTAATTACCGCTGAGTCTCTCTCTCTCTCTCTCTTTCTCTCTCTCTCTCTCACTCTCTCTCTCTCTGTCTCTCTGTCTCTCTCTCTCTCTCACTCTCTCTCTCTCTCTCTCTCTCTCTCACTCTCTCTCTCTATCTATCTGTCTCTCTCTCTCTCTGTCTCTCTCTCTCTCTCTCTCGGGCTCTCTGTGGAGAACAGAGAGTTGTTAGCCATTTTTTTCTCCTCATAGTTCTTCTTCGTCCTGTATCTCTATCTCCTCTCCTCTCTTTATTCTGTATCTCTATCTCTTTTGGTCTCTTTTCTTCTATCTTTGTTTCTCAGTTTATTCACTCTCTCTCTCTCCTTTCGTCGTTTTCTCTTGCTCTAAGTCTAGGTATATCGCTCTACCTCTCTTTTAGTGTTTCTTTTTCTCTTTGTATTGTATCTCTTTCTTTCTTTCTCTTTCTCTCTCTTCGTGTTATTCTCTTGGTCTAGGTATATCGTTCTATCTTTCTCTATCTCCCTTAAGTCCCTTAGTGTTCTTCATCTCTCTTTCGTGACTATCTTTATATATCTCTTTCTCTGTCTCTCTCCTTTTTTCTTTGATTTTTTTATCATCTTTTTTTCTCTTTCTCTATTTACATCTACTTACTTCTTTTTCTATTTCTGTTTCTATCTTTTCTCTTCCTAACTTTTCATCCATCTCTTTCTCTCAGTAGTTGTTTTTTTTTATATTTCTTGTTTCTGTACATATCTTAACCTGATCTTGTGTGTTAGCAAGTAACTTCAGTATTCTTTTCTATTATTTTATTCTCTATTTTACTTCATTATTATTTGTAAAACAACAGTACTCGCTGTGTACCTACAACGAAATCTCTCTCTCTCTCTATCTCTTCCACTCTCTCTCTCTCTCTATCTCTCTCTCCCCACATCTCTCTCTCTCTCTCTCTCTCTCTCTTGTTTTTTTTTATGACTGACTTATTCTTCAAGCTTCGGATCTCCTCAGAGTCCTTAGCAAAGTGTCGGCGTCTTGTGTGAAAGACTGGGCATGTTCTTTTTATGGGAAGTTAAGAAGTTTGGACTAAGCGCCATCGGAACCGAGAGAGAAGAGCAAACTAGACGCCAGCGCCAGGAAGCCTCCGGCGAGATTTCAGAGGCGATGTCCGAGTATTTCGAGACTTCTGGAGACTTGGGGCCCCGGAGAGACTGCGTTTTCGAGATATTAGAACTAAAAAAAAAAACAGTGAAAATAAAATAATAAACATAGGTAGGTTATTAAAATAAAAAAAACAACAACTGCTTGCTGGATGTCTCGAGGTGCACTATGTCTCGTATAAGATAATGATAGGGGATCATCACGCCTAGAAGTAGGACGGTCTACTCTCGAGTAGACAGTGGTCTGCCGGGTCCGCCCATCTCGGGTGTTGGGTGTACTAGCATTGGCACAGACCTCAGTAGCTTGATTGATAAGGCGGCGGGCTTGCAACCTGGAGATCGGTGGTTCAAGTCCCGGTTTCAGCATAGATTTAGTACAGCGAGTTTGAGGGAGACCGCTGATGTTCGGGACGATTTTTTCTTAGGATTTTTATCTTTTTTTTCTTCAAAGATTTCTTGTTGAAAGTAAATACCATAGATCTAAAATTTAGTTTTTCACGTTTAGGCAACACATAATATAATTTAACTATAAGTGAAAAAGAGATTTTTCCATTTTCCCTCATTAACTTTTTTGTCCCTAACATCGTAGGAGCTGTGTTGTTAGGGACACCGTCCACGATGTTAGGGACCTGTTATTCTAGATAGGAATTATAAATGATAAGGCAAAAATTATTTTTTCCAAAAAAAGTTGTAATTTAAAACAAAATAATGAGAGATCAATTGGTAAAATAATATAAATTGAACACCTCTGGTTTTTCTTAAATATTAACAAAATTTGAACAAGATATGATCTGTTTAACAACAGATGTCACACACATATGCATCCACAGAAACTAAGACCCTCTGTGTCTTCTTCTTCTTATACCTGCGATTAGGCATTTTGATCATGTCTATCTGAAACGATGAAAAAACACAAAATATTAAAGCTTTTGGATAAAAACCATCGAGTGATTAAAAACATGACAAGAACATCTGCTCAATTTCGATTGGAGATGTTAGGGACACTTTCCTTGCTGTCCCTAACATAGTGTCCCTAACATAGTTTCACTACCCATCATGTCATAAAACAATTTTTGTATTGAATAAATATCTTTTAAAATGAATCACTATACGCTAAAGCACCACAAGAATATATTAAACTCATTTTATAAGTTTCGAAACACATGCGAATAAAAGCAGAAAATACAAAGATAAAAAAAATTGGAGGCAAAAAAAAACTTTGCACTATGGAAAACATAAAAAATTTCTTACCTCAACATGCCGATCCGCTATCCTTCGAATCTCAACCGGAAAAAAAGCGGTGTTGAATTGTGATGTTGTAATTCGACGCACAGGCCTACTGCGCTTATCAAACCAGAGAAAACAAGCATGTCCCTAACATGTCAGTGTCCCGAACATCAGCGGTCTCCCCTACATGTGATATCACGAAGGTGATTAACACAAATATGATAACTTTTTTTTTAACTTTAATAATACAAGGTAAATATCCACCACTTTTCGATGAGCCTAGTTTAAAACAAAAAATAAATAAAATAAAACACAAATATGATAACTTAACTAGACATTGGGATTCGAAAATCGGACCAGAAATTCATAACATAACTCGGCAAAAAAGTATTGAAGGCACCTTTAAAAATTAAAAAAAATACTCTGGTACCTTAACAAGGATGCAAGGTATCCTTTACTGACATTTCCTCTGTCGGAACTGAAAATGCAGATTGGGATTCGAAAACCGTACCAAAAATCCATAACTGGACGAAAAAATAGTTTAATTGGAGGCACCTTTCAAAAGATGCAAAGGGAATCTTTTATTGACATTTCCAGAATGACAGTTGCACACCTTGGCTCTATCTGTCGGAACAAGTTTGAAAAACCACATCCATATAGGGCTTAAAAATTGAACTTTTCTAGTCCGTGGGTTTTCATACTCTACTGACCTATTCATAAAATAATTTTGCATTTGTTGTTGTTGTGGGAACTCGGAACCAAATATACACATCCTCTCATTCGGACCAAAAACCACATTGGTGCAAAAAAGCTTCTATACTGGAGGCGTTTTATAAAAGAAAAGGATCCGAGGGCATATCCATTAGAACGATAGTAAAATTATTGTTCAAATAATATCCAGTGCTGAAATTCGACTAAACAATTCAAATAGTTCCAAATACAATTATCTAATTCTCGTGACGCTGGCTTTTCCCGGCCCCACTCAGGCTGGGTGAGGTCAATGTGAGTAGCAGGTTTGTGAGTTTCCTGCGAATGGAGGGTAAAACCCCCGTCGTGATATGACCATGGCAGTTGAAAGCGACGTTAAACCCCACTTTAAAAAAAAAAAAAAAAAAATATCATATTTGTTTTAATCACTTTCGTAATATCACAACTACTCAAACTCGCTTTACTAAATCTACACTGAAACCGGGACTTGAACCACCGACCTCCAGGTTACAAGTCCGCCGCCTTATCAATCGAGCTACTGAGGTCGGTAATCTACCTAACAAATACAAAGAACTATTGCTAAATAATATGCATTTTACAATTATAAAGAAACTAAATACAAAAACCACAAGAGGATAGAGGAATTGGTTCGGTTTTCTCCTTAGTTTCAACTAGTTCATTCATTCGCTCGATTTGATTGAATGTGGTATTTTCACTGACTCGAAATTCGCAATAATGAACGAACATTATATGAAAGGTATAATAAAATTGATGAATGGATATCAGAATAATGACCGTACGTCTATGTTCCTCATTCATTTTTCTGTTACGTCATCGAATTTAATTTTTTTTTACTCAAAGAAAAAAAATCTGATGAGCTAATAAATCTTATATTTGTACGCTGCACATCAATCATTCAAGGGATAAAATTCTATAAATTTCACCTGTACATGTTTTATTACATATTATAGAAATGCGTAGGTATAACGGCGAAGAGGAAGGATGGAGGGATAGAATTGTAGGTACATTGTACTTATCTCAAAGTTTTAAACTTGCCATATGTGAAAAAACAGATTAGTTTCCCAAATTGGTACGACAGAACACTAAAAAGGTTATCATATCTGTGTTGATCTCATTTGCACATGTGCCAACCAATCAACTGATTTCTATGTATAGTTTTATTTTTGGTGGCCTCTTCACTTAAGCACAAGGCCTCTGCACAATTTTTGTGGGTAGTGCAGCATTACTAAGAGCCTCCTTTACTTTTCGAATTATTCTATATAACATGAATTTCTTTTTACTCTGGTAATGACGCCACTGGTGGTTACTCATACAAGTAACTACTCATTTTTCCTCCAGGTATGAGTGGACCCCGAACATCCAAGTACAGAGCAGCAAAATTCCTGCCCCGCTGGGGATCGAACCCAGGTCACCGTGCGTGCAATGCCTAGCAGGCTAACTCACTCTGCCACGGTGACAATCAACTGATTTAAACTAATGTTAATGATGATGTTAATCACAAGAGTGATGTAACAGTTTTAACAATTAGTTAAAGTCGCCTACATAAATTTCTCCGTACTTGGGATTGGAACCATAGTCCTACAAGTTACGAGGAGGCTACAGAAATTATCGAACTACAGAGGTCGGTACGACAGAAAAATATTTTATGATGATGCTTAAATCACTACCAACCAAACTTCAAAGTGCTACTATTACCTGGGCATATACTCTAATAAATTGGGGAAAAATCATGCATTGGGTATAGGATTCCCCACAGAACAAGAGGACCGTATCACCTTAGTGTGGGGTAGTCGCATTAAATATATGTTACCTATTATACCTATTACGTAAAACTATTAATGCAAAGAAATTACAAATTACAAAAATTCGAACCAACGGATAACTACGCTACTTATTAGACTGGAGCCTTAACAACTCGACAATCAATGCAAGGTAAGTGGTGGTATTTGCTGATAGTGGTGGTGTTTATGATAGTAATAAGTGTAAGTAAGTTATCATATTTGTGTTAATAACTTTCGTGATGTCACAACTACTCTAACTCGCTTTACTAAATCCACGCTGAATCCGGGACTTGAACCACCGACCTCCGGCTTACAAGTCCGCCGCCTTATCGATCAAGCTACTGAGGTCTGATAGTAATAAGTGAATATGACGATTATGTGCCTTTCATCAGCATGACTCGAGAATTAATTAACCGCTTGAGAGTGTTTAAAGTTTCCCCCGGACTTGTGTTGAGCCGACAAGTAAGTCCGGTTGGGGTCCCATGAAAGACGTCAGTCAAGGTATAGATAGGACCTCTTGGGTTGAACCTCTTCCATGGTAGTCATGGAAGAAAGAAGAAATAATAATAATAATATCGCCCTATTTATACGGCCCGATGAGGACTATTAAAGTTCCATTATTCGAGCAGTAAGCCCAAGACATATTATGATGTGGTAAAAATCCCAAATGGGAGAATAACTTGTCATGTCCCGGCTGGGTTTCAAACCCGCGACCTCTGGTATATCTGGATTCACAGAGTGCCGCCTTTACCACTGAGCTACCGGGACAGAAATAGAAATTACTAGATAAAACTTGGCACTTTGTCGCCCTTGTGATTTTTGCCCGTGGCCCGTTTTTTTTTTTTTTTTTTTTTTTTTTTTTTTTAATGTTAAAAATTCCTTTCTTTGTACGCACTTAAATACAAAAAGGAGACTCCGTTGTGATTTTTGCCCGTGGCTGAGTATTTTTGGAATTTTATAAAATCCTTTCTTTGTACGCACTTAAATACGAAAAGGAGACTCTGTGCCAAATTTAGAGTCATTTGATTCAGCCATTTCGGAGCTGCGCTGATAATAGTGAATGAATTAATGTAAATGGATTTTATAAATATTAAGATTTATTGAAATAGTATCCTAATTTATGACTTATTATGCATCTTATTTTTTTGGACGTAGATTTAGATTAGAAAAGCGAGATTGAGTAGTTGTGACATCACCAAAGTGATTAACACAAATATGATAACTATAATTAACTATTATGCATCTTATTGGTCATGTGGTCCGAAACAAATAATAAATGATAAAAACATAAAATTGACTTTGTCTACTGTCTATGCTTGCAAAAAAAAAAAAAAAAAAAAAAAAAAATCAGTTTCATCATCATTACTTCGGTAGTTGATTTTTTCTTATCAGAGGTGTACAGCGTGTGTGTGTTTCGAGACCCAAAGAGGCATTGACTCTACATGAAATGTATTAGAAAATATTAAACTACATATTATTGTATGCTTGGTACTGCCAGCGGCATACAGTAGCATTTTACATGAGCCTCCCGGCCATACACAATATCAAATACTTACATCTTTTATAACCACTTGAATCGGAAACAAACTTCAACACTTTGACTGCGAACAGTGGGAGAGGTTTCTTTGCAGGGGATTGCTGGTTCGAATTAAAGCTAGCTGAACATTTTCTGTTCCGAAGTAGACTCAAATCTCGTGAGGAAAAATGAGTAGCTACGAGAGAGTGAGAAGCAAGGGTCATGCCTGGTATATCTAAGTAACATGCATAAACTGTTACCGCTTTGACGATCTCATAAGCGATGTTTGTTGTCACCAAAAATGATCTTGAATTTAATATTCGGTGTCTCCACTAATATTGAAACTCAAATGGAATATTCGGTGTCTCCACTAATATTCAAACTCAAATGGAATATTCAGTGTCTCCAGTAACATCCAAACTCGAATGGAATATTTGGTGTCTCCACTAACATCCATACTCAAATGAAATATTAAATTTGTTGTTTCCACTAACATCTAACATCGAAACTCAAATGATCTCAAATGGAATATTTCTTGTCTCCACTAACATCCATACTCAAATGATCTCAAATTCAATTTTTTTGGTGTCTCCACTAACATCAAAACTAAATTTGAATATTAGTTGTCTCCACTAACATTCAAAATCAAATGGAATATTTGGTGTCTCCACTGACATCCAAATACGAAATTAAATAATTTCAAATGGAATATTTTGTGTCTCCACTAATTGCAAAGATGCCAAGACGGCATCTCCACACAAGATTATTGCTCTGATCATTACCATAAAGTTTCGGGGCCGCGTTTTGTTTCTCTTTGCTGGGCTAATATCAGTTATCCCTTGCTTTGGAATGCGGAGCTTGAAATTTCTTCCTTTGATATGGCTTCTGTGAGGATTACATTGGGGGCGTGAATTTAGAATGCCCTTCAGTGAAGATATAAAACACAGATCTGAATACGAGACACACAAAGCTCATCTGACCATCTACTTTGTTACTCAAAAATACCTTAGTTTCGTTAACACTGTAGTAAAGTCCATTCAAGACTGACCTGTAAATGCTTTTTATTTTTAAGGTCTTCTTAGGCATCGTTACCATGCGTTGGTAGACAAGTGGTTAAGGCGCTAGTCTGTTAATCCAGGTAGCGTAGGGATCCGTTGGTTCGAATCACACCCAATGCATGATTTTTTCCTTATTTATTTGAGTATGTGGCCACATAACAAAAATTATCTGGGGAATATAATTGGTGGAAAAGGCTTTTATCATAAACCTCGTCTGGTGGTTACCATCCACCATAGGTTTTATTGTCAAGCAAGCTTTGTGCTTGCTCCTTGCCCAAGAAGAGATTACATTGCTCATAAATGTACCTACATGCCCAAACCCTAATGCCCAACACTCTAATACCGTTTCGTTTCAGTTTGAATTGTAAGATATAAATATCTTTAATTTTTAAGAATGGTTTGCCACTGGCTACTATGTTACACCGAATTTTAAAACTATTCAGAAGCTCGAATATACAAGAGCTTATTATGGTATAGTAGGGGTACTTACAAGAAATATGTACAAGATTCATGGCTTATAATTACTATGAGAGCAGAAATTACCTGTCAGATCATCTTGTGTCTTATTAAAGACGGCTAAGCTTCATTCATTTGGGGTCGAACCGACCGATTGTACATAAATTGATTGAGGACAATTGATCCAAACTTCTTTCGTTAGTGTGATGCTTTGAAACTAATACCTACAATATAGGTTATTGAGAAATAAAACTCTCTTTGTATGGACATTCATCATCATCATAGGGTGGCGTCATCGTGAACGATGGTAGCCAGACAGTGGAGGAATGACTCAGCACTTCTACCACAGTCTTTACATGGAGGCTAATAATTGACAAGGGCCCCTAGAACCAAGTCAATGCTAGTATATTCCCTATTTAAAGTCCCCCAGCCAGACTGCTGGTCTACTCCCTATTTATAGTCCCCCAGCCAGACTGCTGGTCTACTTCCTGTTTATAGTCCCCCAGCCAGTCTATTTAGACATTGGACAGTGTTATTTATGTATAAATTTTAGAGAGGTTTTTTACCAACTTTGATGATAATGTCCCCCTATGGTGATAAAAAACATGATTTTTTTTTTGGTGTCATTATTATGAAAATACTCACAATCATTTTCGATTAAATTTTAACAAACCCATGTTGAATCCGAATCCTACGCTCTAACTGGATAAGCTGGATTACTAAATGAGCGCTCCAATCAGTCAAAACCACACAGTCAGTTAAAACAGAAAAGTGAGAAGTTCTACCAGATGTACAAACAACGAGCATTGCGAATATCTCGTCCTTGCTCATCTACTTGATAGCTGAAGGACATTACCACACCAAGCTTTGGGTCAAATAGAACCCGCAATGCACGGGTCTGGCGACTACCATCGATTGACCGCGGTAAAGTGTGTTCTGTAATGTTGACATTAATAACCGAACTGTTGTCGACAGATACCAATGAAACCATGAAGACATGCTATGGACGCTATGGTGTATTCAACATATATTATATTATACCTAGACACATTACATGAAGTCAGTAGTCACCGTTGTCGAGTGAGTTAGCGCGCTAGGCATTGCACGCCTGGTGACCTGGGTTCAATCCCCAGCGGGGGAGGAATTTCTCTGCTCTGTACTTGGATGTTCGGGGTCCACTTATAACTCGTGAGGAAAAATCAGTCGTTACTTGTATGAGTAACGACCAGTGGCATTACTAGAATAAAAATAAGTTAATGAAATAGAATTCGAGAAGTGAAGGAGGCTCTTAGTAATGCTGCGCTACCCACAAAAATTGTGAAGAGGCCTTGTGCTTCACCACAAACAAAACCATACATATAATACATGAAGTCAGTAGCAGACCCGGTGGCTCCAGGCGTCGGTATGATAATCCAGATGTTGCGGGTTCGAAACCCAGCCGGGAAGTGACAAGATTCTTGATAGTTCTGGAGACACTTTGGAAGAGCTAGAAACCATTAAAATGATGATAAAATTAAATCCTACCTATGGGGTAACAAAAAGATATCTATCTCTCTATCTAATATGTGGTCGATTTTTTATATATAATCCAAAAATACCTAGTTTAAGCTTATTCATTTTTTTTTTTTTTAATTACAAAGTGTAAGTCGACCGAAGCGACCCTGTGTCATCTGCCAAATCCGCCACATTGGTAATCTAGGGCACCATCAGGCATGTTACCATAGACCAATACGTATAGACGCTAAATTCTATTGTTTTCAATTATCTGTCTTAAAACACGTGACAAATAAATGGCACTAATTTCTCGACTATAAAAATCACTATCATGAGAACTTACTTGTTGTTTTTCGTTTACCCGAGAAAATCCGCTAGAAGAAAAATCTAATTTGGATCGTAATGGGTGTACTTGTAAGAAATCTACCATTACATCAGTCGTATTATCATGATCCGAGGATCATGACAACCGAAAACAATGCATGTTAGCAGAGTTTTGCCTGTTAAGAAATTATACCTACAAGAAATCGGTCTGGAAGTTTAGATTTTTGTGGGTTTGAAGGTAACTTTTCTTGAGGTCATTGTAAATAAAGTCAATACAGTCCTAGCCTGGTGGTTACCTTCCACTAAAGAGTGTTATTATGACATATATATTATATACCAATCGTTTCTTGAGTTGTATTACATCAAAATATTTGTGTAACGCAGAATTGGACTTTAACGTATCTTATCCCAATATCTTGTATTGCTTTTCATTCCGCCACTGGTCGCTGCTCACATTAAAACAGCTACTCATTTTTCCTCACGAGTTATGAATTTCTCTAATTTGGATCGCCAATTCGCCGTCTCATTAGAAGATAGTGTCACGCGGGAAATCGGTAGCATCGGTTCCTGAGAATGGTCACCGGTGCACGCACGCTCCCTAGCCTGACGTATGTTGGTCAGTCAGTGTAATGATGATGATGATTGGAATAAGTAGGTTGATCGATAAGGCGTCGGACTTGTAACCTGGAGGTCGGTGGTTCAAGTACCGGTTTCAGCGTAGATTTAGTAAAGCGAGTTTGAGTAGTTGTGATATAACGAAAGTGATTAACATGGTATAAGATAACTTTTATAACTTTAACTTTTATAATGATGAGGAGGATGATAGTATCAGGATAGACAGAAAAGTGAGAAGTTGTGCTAGATGTAACTACAATACCTAATAATAATAATGTGTTTCTTTGTGTTCTTATATCACAATTTTTTTGAGTAGCGCAGAATTATAGGACTTTTCCGTATCTTTAATATCCCAATATGTTATTTTTGCCTATAATTGCCTATAATTTTTTTTCCTATAACTAATCTTGTCAACCATTGTAAAATCTTTTTGATCAAATATTGACCTTATATTCTATACTATTCTATTCTAATTCCGCCACTGGTCGCTGCTAACATTGAAGCAGCTACTCATTTGTCCTCACGAGGAATGAGTGTACAGTACCTAATGTACATATCGTGATGGTAGTGTGTTTTTTTTCTCAAGATTCACAGCATTTATTTGTTTTTATTTCGTTTCACAGGCTTTTTTATTTCGTAGCCATCAAGCATCAGATACTCTAGACAGTGTAGACGCTTGTGGTCTATGTTAAAGCTTGCCCATCCCGCAGTATGCATCCCCTCAGATGGGCAAAGAGTGACACCATAATTCCCATTTAGGTGCTGGGTCAACACGAGCGCATCGGAAAATATCCCTTACAAACAACTGTGACCAAATTTTAAAGCAATTTTTTTTGTCGGCTCTGACCTTACCACTAGAGTTTTCCTTATATCCAGTTCTCTTATATCCAGGTATCTCTTATAAAGACGTTATTTTTTCCCTTATAGATAAATTGGACCTGAAAATTGTTCTCTTATACCAAGGTTTCCCTTATATCTAGTTCTTTTATATCCAAGTTTCCATTATATCCAGTTCTCTTATATCCAGGTTTTCCTTATATCCAGTTCTCTTGTACCCAGGTTTCCCTTATATCCAGTTCTCTTATATCCAGGTTTCCCTTATATCCAGGTTTCCCTTACACCCAGGTTTCTCTCATATCCAGGTTCAACTGCAATGATCATGGTTTTCTTGCTGTTGTTCTTATTTCCTTGCTACCACTGATGATATTGCTGACAGTGTCCATCAGGCTGACCACCGCTATGTTATTCAATTAATTTACTTCTTTCTGCACATAACTGCATGGAGTGATTGATGCCACGCTACGTCGCTCTGTCACACAGAGATGAGGCTGTTACCGCCGATAGCTTCTAATAGGATAAAGTTTGTAGTGGAAATATTATACCTAATGCACCCGCCTCGATTACCAGACTTGAAACTTAGATATATATATCTCCCTTGCCTTTATCCCATATTAGCTCATGTTGCTTTTGGGGTCGGCATTGTTCAACCTCATGGTTGAGGTTGGTAGGGTGGAGCACGTTTTTTATGCCCTTCCTAACGCCAATGATTCTACTTGATTTAACGTCCTGGATTGGGACGGGGGTTTTACCCTCCATTCGCTGGGAATCGTACCAGCTACCCACATTAACCTCACCCAGCCTGGGTAGGGCCGGAAATGGCAGCCTCACGTGTTTGGATGGAACAGAATTTTCTTCGAAAAGTCTGCCCCAGCCGGGAGTTGAACTCGGGAACTCTGGACTACGGGCAGTAGTCACAACCATTACGCAACGGAGGCTGCCTTTGAGACTTGAAACTTGGATAGTAAAAGTAATATTAATTGTAAAAAAAGTGGTTGGATGGAAGAGCTCCATCTACAGAATCCTGCCACTTTAAATAAAGCGTTAAAAAAAATTACAATAAGTTTTCAAATTTGTGTTAATCACGTTGCGATGTGATATCACAATTATTCAAGCTCGCCGTACTAAGGGCCGTATTATGAACAGGATTAGTAACAGGAAGCCCCTTAGTTTTTATCACCTGACCAATTTTTTGTATTTTTATTTACAATCTACAATGCTTAGTATAGGAAAATACAAATTGTATAATAAGTAAATTTGATGTAGTAGATATGACATGGAGGAGAAATAGCCCAATGACTACACTCCTTTCAAAATTGCAATATTCTGCTTGCTCATATCACCTGACCA
Organism: Bactericera cockerelli; assembly: GCA_024516035.1. Taxonomy (NCBI): domain Eukaryota; kingdom Metazoa; phylum Arthropoda; class Insecta; order Hemiptera; family Triozidae; genus Bactericera; species Bactericera cockerelli. The sequence goes on along the minus strand of CM044967.1, from coordinate 15,740,824 downwards.
ATAGGTATTTTAAAACGAGATTTTCCGCCACGAAGGCTGGCTAGTGTTCTGTTATGCCACAGAATTAATATACAGCTACATAGCCCGGCTTAGAAATGACCTCTACAGTTGTTGTCAAGGTGAAAGTGAAGGGATAGTGTCCACTAAGTTTAATGAATCCTGTTTCATAATTCGGCCCTCAAACAAGGAATTTTTCTAACATATTCTCCTAACAAGAATATTTTATCCCCTGAGTGGGTCTCGAACACGTGACAACTGGAATAGTTGACCGACACGATGGCTCATGTTGTACTCAAGCCGATAGCGTAAATCATCGGAAATATTTCACTTTAATAGGATAGCTAGGTATAGTGATCTTGTATCTGATGTTTTAAAACCATTGGATGGACTTATCTAGAGGTAACAAGTCAAGATATTTTTTTTTACGTCAGCAATAATTTATCTGTGGATCACAAAATACGTAAAAAAAAACTTTTTTGACATGAAAAAATCCCACGGTTTCAACATATACCGCATCGAATCTCAATAAAATCTGTTCGCTCTGATTTCTCAAAATGTCTATTTCGAAGCTGAAATGAACCTAAGTTGTTAAATTATGGGGCACATGGATGTTTAACAAATAGAGTTTTCATAATTTGGTTGTAACCCTTACGGAAACTGCCCGTTGTCTGTTTTATGAATTTATTATGATACCTATATTTTTTAACGAATATTTACCGATCTTTTAGTCTTCAATAAACGAATCTTCTTTGATTCTTTGAACAAAATAATTAATAGGTACCTGTAAATAGGCATGGATCAATAAACAAACGATGACCAAAGTAGACTTTTCTGTTTGTACTTATTAAATAGAAGGTTTAAAATAAAACTAAGAAGATTAAAACAGTTGGTTAGTATTTATGTATCTATGATCATGTCTGGCTTGTCTGGCTAGGGGACTATAAATAGGGAGTAGACCAGCAGTCTGGCTGGGGGACTTTAAACAGGGAGTAGACCAGCAGTCTGGCTGGGGGACTATAAACAGGGCGTAGACTCGGATCCAGTAATATGTAATAGTGTGTTAAAATTTTGACATTTGTAAAATATACCGGCGTAATAACATGACTTGGTTATAATAAATAATTTTATGAAGCTCAGTTGCATATCCGTTAGAGAGCGGACTTGTAACCTGGAGGTCGGTGGTTCGAGTCCCTAGTATTGCAAATAAAGCAAGGCGAGTTAGATTTTTTTCATCACTCTCAGTATAAACAGAACAGTTTGCCTAGGACAGAAATTGCGCTCAAAAGCGTAGGTATATTTTTCACTATGGCTTATATGTAGGTATAATTATTATTAAATTACAATTATTATTAAATATTATTAAAAGGGTTGGGTGGAAGAGATTGCCACAGGCAATAACCCCACCTTTTAGGTACGACATTAACTGCATTTTCTTTTCTTTTTTGTTCTTGTATCTTTGCTGAATCTTTTTGTTTTTCTTTATAATTTCATTGTATTTTACTGTATATATTTTTTGTTCTACTTAATAAAGCTTACTATAATAATAATAATAATTTTCTATTATTATTATTATTATTATTTCTGGTACCCAGACCGTCGGACATTGCGGATGCAAGTGCCACACTGCCCCGCCCCCTCCTGTATCTCGAGAACAGAACCGCAGACTCCGAGTCGCGTTTAAAATCAAATCAAAGGATACCTGACTTTTAGTTGAACAAAAGTTTTTTTCCTTCCTTTCCAATACCCATAATTTAAATGGGTCGATATGAGGTGAAATGAACCATTGTGAAGGAAATACTGTAACCATGTAATCATTGCTTAGGACCGAAATGTCTCGCGCTCAAGGGCGTATATTTTTCTATATTTCTTTTTCAAGTAAAATTATTGTTTTGGTTTCTTTTTTTTTAGAATTCTTTGTTTCGTTTTATGAAACACGAAATTTTGAAGTAAAATTTTATTGATAGAAAAGAATGATGGCGGTGGGTGCCCAGAAGGTTTTCTGTTCATGGAACTCTTACCACACGAACACGGAATGTTTCCTCTATACTTAGATTGGATTGTAATTAGTTATTGTAAAGTGTTACCGTTGAGTAACGTATTACCTCGATTGCACCAAGAAAGAATGAATATCATCTTCACTGAGGTTTGTTGGGTGAAGTGGCAGAGAACATCTTTGTTTTATACTTCCATACTGATCTGACATAGAAAAACTAAAGATTCGAATCGTGTCCGGGCCAGGTTTATTGAAGAAAATTTCTACCAGTGAAATAAGGTTTTTTTTTTTTAACAAGATTTGTGCTTTATTTGTACATCATTTCATTACAATGTTTTGAATAACAAAAACATAATAAATATATAAGTACTTAAAATTTATCAACTATAATTATTATGAGTATGCACTTATACTATCACACTAAGGCACCTGGGGAACCAGGCACCTTGTTTTGTAAAAAACAAGGTAAAGAAAACACCAGGTAAAAAAAAAAATTATCATAATATTTTTGTTAATCACTTTCGTCATGTTTCTACCAATGCAGAATCGTGATTAATATTGATTTAATCAAAACCGATTTGTCTTGTCGGGACCACCATCAAATTGATACTTTTTCCAATACCTAAAATATTATTTGGATATTAAACTTGGCGAAGCTTAACAAGAGTCTCATTAATTTATTTGAGGCTATGATCAGTATGATCAGCACATAATCCGAGTAATAAGACTCTGAGGGTTAGGTGGTAGAAAATGCTTCGAGCATTAACCTCGCCTGGTGTAACCCTCTACTTAAGAGTATTATAGTGAAACCTGGATACAAGAGAACTCAAGGGACTGGAATTTTTTTCTCTTATATCTAGGTTTCTTTTATAAAGAGGTTATTTTCCCTTGTAGAGAGGTCAACTTGACCTAGAAATCAAGCTCTTTTATCCAGGTTTCTTATAGCCAGGTTTGACTGTATTACTCGTCTTATTAGGTATTATTATCTATCCAAAATGTTTTATTCATTTTAAAAAATGGCTTCTTGTGGAAACTTCCTCGGTGGAGCGAAAGGAAACAGCATTTCTTGTTACCAAAGTCATTGTGCTTGTAATATGTTTATGAAAGAAACATTATTCAAACACGCGAGGTAGTTCGGTGGTGGAAAAGCGGTTAGAACAGAGAAAGAAAAGAAAAGGTTGCGAAATTATATATGACTTCGTGCAGGGAGCTCAGATGTGGGGGCTGTAGGGTAGGTGTTCGCTGGGGTTATGGGTGCAGCTTGAGTAACAAGTGGATTTGCTAAGTCATTTTTCACCAATATTGTTCCAAAACTCGCAGGCTGAATTTTCGATTTATCTTTTAGTATCTTTGCAAAATTCTGAATTTCTGAGTCTCTTTGCAAACAATACTTCTGTATTTCTGAGTGACAATATGAAAAAATATTGATGAATTTCTGAGACTCTTTCAAGAAACAAATACTGAATTTCTGAATCAATTTCAAACATAAAGATCTGATTGGTCGTGTCTATGTTTAGTTTCTATTTGAATAAAAAGTTTAATATGGTACCTACTGATATTCTGATTTTTTAAACAAAAATTCCAAGTAGATAGCCCTGTTGATTTTCTGAGTCTCTTTTCAAACAATAAAACTCCAATTGTCCGTGTCCCTGATTAATCTCTTTTCAAAAGAGTAAAAGTTATCATATTTGTGTTAAAAGAGTAAAAAGTTATTACCTAGTTTGAGAAATTGCGCATAAAGGGACAATTTCTCAAACTCGCTGAACTGAATTTTTGCCGTACTCGTGACTCGAACCACCGACCTCCATGTTAAAATTCCGCCACCTTGTCGATCACTACCGTAATAGTGACTGGTGTATGACCAAGATCTAATAACAGAGAACCAAACAGTGCCATTTTCAAATTTTCCTTTTGCGTTAACATGCCAGAAGTTGATAACTTAAAAGGTTAATACTTGTGTTAATCACAACCACTCCAACTCGTTTTTTTTTAATATTTGCTTAACTCGGGTCTTGAACCATCGACCTCCAGATTACAAGTCCACCGCCTTATCCATCAAGACAGAAGCTAATAAATATTCCTAGTAAGTACTCTTTTTTACTTTGGAATTCTTACTTACCTTATCCTATAGAAAGGAAAGTAATGGAATCACTCAAAAAAAATTGTTCTGGGGTTTTCCTCTAACATTCATGTAGGAGGTAGGTACGAGTAAGTATTATTGCACACAAGCACGGAATTTAACCGTTGGTTCTTATTGTTTTATTTTATTTAAATTTAATTTTATTCTAGAAATGAACTTTTGCTTCTTTGCTAGGAGTAAGTGCCACCACTACCTCATTTAAACATAACAATAATAATAACAATCTTAAATGGAAAGTAACACCAGGCGAGGTTTCGTATCCATCCATTTTCATCATGACAATTCACGTTCTGCTGTCTATTCCCGGCCCCACTCGGGATGGGTAAGATTGAATTGAGTAATTTACCCAGGAAAATGGTGAGTTAAAACTTTCCAGGATTTTACGAGTGTTACTTTTCTATGGTGCATGATAAGTAAGCACTCTGTAGGTTTTATGATATTTAATAACTTTAACCTTTTTAATTTCTACGGAGGTACCTATAATTTCTACAATTAAATAGGTAACTATTTGTGCTTTTGACAAAAAATTGTTACTTATTATTATCATTATTAATCCTTATTTTGGATGGTTATGTAATGTGCAGTACTACGAAAGGAAAAGATTTTCAATAATGTAGTGCATGTTGCGGTGTGAGTTTAATCTTGTTTTTTTCAAGGCGTTACACTCATGTGACTACAATCTTGCTACAATCGCTCAACTGATTTGGTCTGAATCCCTGTAATAGCGAATGATCATTTATGGGGACCAAATACATTTATTAGCAACTTCTGTGTTGGCATTGTTGGAAAATTCTATAGACTAAAATAATAAAACTGATACTAATGTCCGAATCTACACCCCTTAACCTTTGATGACATTAGTTCGATTTTCTAAAACTCGGTATAATAGTAGTGGCGGTAATATTTAAATTTTCTTCATTTTGAAAACTTTGACATCCATCTGTGGTGTTCTCTTATCAGTTATCAGTCACATCTCAATTTGAAGTTTCAGAGGATATAAAAGATAATTTGATAGTCAACTAGACACGTTTGACAAGCTAAAAACACACTAAAATTCCGATATAGGATATAGTTACCTTATTTAGGAAGATATAGTAGAAAGTGATAAATATATTTTCCATACACTACTCATTTTAGCTGTGTGGTTAATATGTATTTACATTTTCTTGTCAATTGTAATTCTTGGTGTCAGTCTTAGATCTAGTGTTATTTCATTACTGAGCTGTTTGTAATGTGAAGCGTTCAATTCCTAGATCCTGCAACAATGTCAATTGTACCATAGTTAGCAACATTTTCAATAGTCAGATTTACACAATGGTGCTCTACAAGTTGCTTGTACATCAAAAAGCTTTCAGCAGTAAGTCCTTTATTTCAGAAATTGATGTTTTTCCTCACATTAAACCAACTACATACTATCATTACCCAAGGCAGTAGTTTCTGTTAAGAGAAGAAACAAATATAGGCACTATCATAAAAACATGAATTAGGTACCTGTTTTCTTTTTCTTTTGTCTAATCCGGTGTTATTCAGTTTGCACACATGCAACTCAGTTTCAAATTTTGATGGAGTCAGATTATTTCTGCTCTGTACTTTGTAGCCCCCAAAAATAATTCTTTGTGGTATAAAAATTCCCTGCCAAGTCTATGGTTTGTTATGTATTATACCTTCCTACACATAGAGCTGTCTCAATACTGTCTCATAGAGATAAGCAATAATCCTGGATATTGTACATGCACCCCTGTAATGGAAAGTCCTTGCCGGAAAGGACTTTACATCAATCATAGAGCTCCTCCGTACAAAATATATTGCATAGGAACTATCTTACCTTTTCTTTGTTATAATCCTATTTGATACTTAAGCTATAAATCTGTGATGCCCACTTGAGTTAAGAAATAATAACTCAAAGTCTTCATAAAATTATTTTGATTTTGTTTCATTTTAGATGAGGATCTAATTATCAACCCAAAACATTTTCCAAACTTCAAGAAAGGTGACATTGTAGAAATCTACCACCCTGAAGATGAATTCAGCAGACTACTACTCCAGATTACAGCTTTCAAAGAAGATTTACAATCTAAAGGTGTATATAAACTTTATACAAGAGATTTTTAGATTACTAGCAAAAAAATCTTGAGGAGAGATAACTCATTAATTGCAAGATTTTTTTTCTTCTGAATTTGTGGAGATAAACCAGAGCTTTTTTGATGAAAATACCTATTTCATTGTTTACAAAATAGTGATTATTATTAAGGTACAAAAATTGGTCATTTATATTTTAACATGTCATTTTTTTCAGAGGCTATTAGTGTTGAACAAAGCATTGCATTCACATTTCAACTGCGAACTTACAGTGATGTGAAAGTGGGACTAGTCAATCCTTCACTTGTAGCATTAGACTCGGTAGAACTGACATTCAAGGATCAGTACCTGGGTCGGAGTGACATGTGGAGGTTAAAGAATCACATGGTATGTATTGAGGTGGAACAACCAAATGTTAGTTTTATTATTTTACACTTCACTGGTGCACTGGTAGTCAAGTGGTTAATGCGCTAGTCTGGTAATCCAGGTAGCGTAGGGATCCGTTGGTTCAAATCCCACCCAGTGGACAAATTTTTCCTCATTAATTTGAGTTTGTGACTACATAATAATAAAACTCTGAGGGTTGGTTAGGTGATAAAAAATGCTTTGAACATTAACTTTGCCTGGTGGTTACCTTCCACTAAAGAGTATTATTATTATCAGTGATACAGGTATAGATTTTTTTTGTTCTTTTTCATGGTCTTCTTCTGTTAGGTCTATTTTACTGTGATTAAGAAAGTCTGATACTTTGTAATCAAACTTTGTGTTTAATATGTAGGTAGTCTTAATTTAATTTTATTTTAGTCTTTAATTCTAGAATTTTTTGTAATCAATGTTGTATAATGGGTGTGTACACCATCAAATTAATTTAAAGAAAAAAAGAAATGCCTCACATGTTCAATTCAAAAGGAAGAGAATTTTGATTTTTAAAAAATCTGCCCAATCTCGGTTTAACCTCAGGATCTGTGGACCACGGGCAGTAGTCCCAATTGGTTATCACTTCACACTATGACATACCTTGAAAAAATAATTGAAAGTCCAAAAAATAGGTCTGCCTCATTTGGTAGATTTTTTTAAAAAATATTTTTTTCTCTCCAAAATTGGAAACTTATTAAATCACAAAATAATGTTCAATACCTCATCCAACTCATTTGTTTTCATTGAATACATACTTCTGGGTGGGGGCCCTTACACTGGCAGTTGTTAATGTCTTCTTTTGTTTGTTGTTCACAATGATTTCATCTTATTATGATGACAATCTCAGCTGAGAAGGACTTTTTAGTAGGTAATTCAATCACCAGAGTTTGAACCTATAATTAAAAATATTATCTTTCAGATGGACACATGTGTTTATCTGAATAAGAAGATTGAATTCTGTGGAGGCACGGTCAGATGTCATGTGTATGAAATGTGGTCTCATGGAGAAAGAGTAGCTTGTGGTGTGATCTCAGAAAATACCAAAGTAAGTCTAAAAAGTGAAATATAAATTTCAATAGAATAATAGAGTTTATAGAAAAATAACTTCAAAGAAAAATCCCTGGTGGGATGGTTTACAAATATTAACTTATACATAGTTACTTAAACTAACTTAAACTCTGTAGTAGTTAAGAAAGTCAACTACAGATACTTGAACTAACTTAAAAGTTAAATAGAAACTTGAACTAATTTACAGTAAATATGCTAAAATAGGAGAAAATAAAATTGTCCATATTAAAAAAAGCCATTAAACACACCTCTGGGTCAGACATCCGAGTACACTATCCAAATGTTTTAGTACTTGTTTGAAATCAAAATGGGTCCTTCATTTCGTTTTTGATTATTTCATATCTAGAAAAAATAATATTCGAGATATTTTCTGAATTGTGACCAGATACTTTTACTTAATTTAAAATAAAAATGCCTTGTGGATTTCTCTTCTACCCTCAGATTGTGTTCCGTTCATCTACTAGTATGGTGTATCTTTTCATTCAGATGAGCTCTGAGATGTGGGACTTTGATATTCACGGAGACTTGTATTTTGAAAAAGCTGTGAATGGATTTTTGGCCGATCTTTTCCAAAAGTGGAAGGTACATTTTTTTTTTTATTTTTTTATTACCTACTAAATTTGAAAAGGTATTAGATGAGACTGAAAAAAATACTATAGACCATTGTAGTAGAATCCTTTTTTTCTCACAATTACCTATTGAACAAAAATTCCACTTGTGTTAATCACAGGAGTGATATCACAAATACAAACCAGCCCTTGTAAAGTTTCAATAAAAAATTGTCAAGTACCAGTTTTTTTTGGCTATGCACGAAATTACAAAGGCTACAGAACTGGCAATCTTGAATGATAATTTTATTTACACTGTTATCACTTTATGTTATAGAAAAATACCACTAAAAATAATTGCTGTAGATATTTTTGATAATTTTATTTTACACTGTTATCACTTCAGTTATAGAAAAATACCACTAAAAATAATTGCTGTAGTTTTTTTTTATCTAGCTCATAAATTAGTCAAAAGAAATTTAAAATAAGTATTATATTGAGCTTTTCAAAGCAACTATTTTATTTTATTTCAGAAACATGGCAGTAATCACGAAGTAACAATAGTCCTATTTTCAAGAACATACTATGAAGCCAATAGTTTAGAAGAATTTCCAGAGTTCATGCAAGAATGCTTGCAGAAAGATTACAAGGGTCGCTATTATGAAGATTTCTACAGGTTTGTATCCATCTACTGATTTTTTTTTATATAAAATGATACTAAGAATAAAGCTATAACTTCTGTAAGAATAGCCTCCTCTACTGCTACCTTTCACCTACTGCTCCTTCATGGAAATATTTGATTTTCTACCCCAGCCATACATATTTTAACTCCAGTCATTAATGTGTTCTAACAGAGTTGCAGTTCAAAATGAGCGCTACGATGACTGGTCAAATGTACTCCGCTTGTTACGTCGTCACTTTACTGACTACCAGAATTCTGTTTTGAATCACCACAAGTGCTCGGGTGATGACATACCAAAAGCCTTCAACTCAAATGCAGCCCAGGGAAATTTCCTCGAAGTTCTCAATATGTCTCTTAATGGTAAATAACAAGCAGTTACTGAAAAATGTATAAAACATGGGTTCGCCGTAACCCTGCTTAGGTCTTTACTCATTATAATCCAGGTCAACACTCAAAACAGATATAACCTCTAGTTACTTGTGTATAAATTTATAGGAAAATCATATTTGTAAAGTGTTCCAATTATTCATTTTATTACTTCTGAAAAAAAAGTGAAACTGATAGATTCCAAAATATGACTGGAATAAAAACATCAGAATTCCTTCTTTCAACGAAGTAACAACAAAAATGTTCTAGTTACCCATTTATGTGGTCACAATAGATTTCATTAGGTCTCAGTGTTAATTGTATGGATTTTTCACTGTAACCCTACAACCAGGTCAGTTATAAAACCTTATAAAAACCTATTGTTATTTCTCAGTGTTCGAAAAGCATTACTTGGACCGAAGTTTTGATCGCACGGGTCAGCTCAGTGTTGTAATAACACCTGGTGTTGGTGTATTTGATGTGGATAGAGAACTTACAAATGTCACCAAGCAGAGAATCATCGACAGTGGCGTAGGAAGTGATCTCGTTTGTGTTGGAGAACAACCTCTTCATGCTGTACCCCTGCTCAAAGTAGGTAAACAAGATGATGTAAATGTACCTTTGTTTTATTAAGTCACACTTTTGATGGGTACTCGTATATTCAAGAAATGAAATATTATACTTAAAGTGCAGTCACTGTTTGCTTTTCAATTTCTTGTAATGACTATATTTTTTTTTTTTTTTCATGAGGTATGAACAGATGAACACATCCCAAATTAAAAAAAAACAACAGAGAAAGAACTTCTTTCCAAGCGGGATTCAATGCAGTCTCCTGTATCCTCTGTTCACATAGTGTTATAAATGCGTCTTGGAAACATTTTTGTAAAACCAACGATAACCATAGATACCACTAAGTGAAATCAAGAGCAATAATAAACAGAATATAATCCCAAACCATATTTTTATCATAATGAAAAAATAATTTTAATTAAACAGCTCCCAGCTAACAAACCCACTAGGCCGAAACATCTATCCTAGTATGTATGGAGCTTAGAGAACCGAAGATTTAGTACCATGAAGGCAGAGTACAGAATTTCTTCTCTTTCACAACTTTGCGAAAATGCCATTTCTAGAACCGTAGTTATGAACTAGCCCCTGATTTTATGTTTCAGTTTCACAACAAGGATAGTATCATTACTGCAGATGACTATAGCATGCCTCATTGGATAAATCTTAGGTAAGAATAATAATTACAACCCACACTTTTTTTACAATAGTAATTTCTATAATACCATATCAATTCTAAAATATAATATATGTTTAAATTGATAAGCCCAGTTAAAAACTCTACTTTCTTCTGAGAAGTAGAAATTTTCTATTACAACAATGGGATATTTTTAAAACAGAAAAATATGAATTTGACAGAATTGACAGGAGTAGGTACGAATTAAGTCCAATTTTTGAAGCTTTCTTTTTCAGATATTCCTAAGGCATAAGCACCCGTATGTATTTATCTGTACTCAAGGTTTCGTTGGTGCTTATAATTATATTATTCACATTTATTTTTTCTAGCTTTTACTGTAACAAAAAACCATCAGTGTACCAAAATTTCACTCCTCGCATTAAGCTGCCCTCACTCAGTCTAGATGCCAAAGAGTCGAGTGATGATAGTTCCAGTGAATCAGAAGAAGATACTTTCCCTCCCAATGTCTATGATCACGACTCTTTCGACAGTCAAGTGTTCCAGCTACCAACTGTGCCTCCTAGTAAAATAACATCTAATAGGTAAGCTTTGTAAATAAACTATAACATTTATTTTATATTAATAAACTTGTTTCTATCAGATTACTTTTAATTTAAATAAATCCCCCTCTCCCAAAATATGTAACCCTGTATCTTCTTTTACACAAACACAGAAAAAATAAAAATAAACCGAGACATAGTTTGTCACCAAACCTGAAAATAGTTACAAGTGTTGTTTCAATTCATTAGAAGAGTACAATCCAAAGATAGTTTATAATTTTGCGATCTGCATGGCTTAAGAAACAAATCAAGTGTTATCACCATCAAGGCGGTGACGTATAATAAATTTGGATGTATTTCATCTGATATTTCAGATCAACTGGCATCTAGTTCAGGATAAAACATGGCCAACCTGGCTATATGAATAAAAAACTATCTGTTAAAAAAACAATTTATCATTTCTAGATTACGCTACTCCCGAGGTAGTGATGGAAGAATAATCCGTCGCAAAACTTCGGATCCACACATTGACATGAAACCAGCTTCTCCTTACTTGAGTAGTGTTACTCAGTCTTCACTGTTCAGAACTGATAGTACACCTCAGACAAGTGGCTTTATGGTGAATGGGGGTTCTCTCTTCTCTGATTGTAAGTATTTCTTTGTCTATCAACTAGATTTTAGCAAATAATGTTGACCTCAATAGTAATGGGTTGCTGACAAATCAATATATCTTGGTATCGTGCTCTATTTTTTCGACCAAGTTTCAAAAGAATGCCATTAACTCTTACTTCCTTGTAAAAATAGTAAAGTTAAGAAACATAATGAATGAAACAGAACTTTCAGCATTTTTTTATGAAGTTAATAAAATAATATATTCCTGTCAGTTCTTTGAAGGGTTGAATGACCCGAAACAAAGAGAACCTTATTTATTCATAATACTTACCCAATCTCTATGATAGTGGTGTAGTACGATGAAATCTAATACTGACTGACATTGAGACATTTGTCTTTTTTTAAATAATATTTTATGTGTATATCAGAAATACTAGGTACATATATTATACATTTACACTTTATTTTCAGATGACTCTAATGGCCCTAGTGATACCGTTGATTCCCCACCTCCTCGCCTTCTTATTGGAAGTGCAGGAGTAGGAGTTTCTCCTGCTCTTTCTCTCTCCCCTCAGAGATTTCTTCGCCCTGGCAGAGCTCTTATTAATCCTTTTGATCCCTCACATGTCACGGTCAAGCTTACTAGTAATCGAAGAAGATGGACTCATATTTTCCCTAAAGGTAAAATATAATATTTTTCTTTAAGTAGTCACTGTGGCAGAGCGAGTTAGCGCGCTAGGCATTGCACACATGGTGACCTGGGTTCGATTCCCAGCGGGGGAGGATTTTTTCTGCTCTGTACTTGGATGTTCGGGGTCCACTCATACCTCGTGAGGAAAAATGAGTAGCTGCTTTAATGTGAAGCAGCGACCAGTGGCAGAATCTTAGGCAAAAAAATAATACAAGATATTGTAAATTAAAGTGGTAAAGTCCTATGATTCTGCGCTACCCACTAAAAAATTGTGACATAATAACACAAAGAAAAAGCATTATTATTATTAATATTTTTCTTTTAATATTATAGGGTCAATATCAAATGGATAGTGAATGCCAGGACCAGAGGTAATTTATTATGTCCTATTCTCAAAACTGTTTCAAGATGAGGAATAAGTAGTTTCAAGCGAAGACATGAATTTTCATTATTCATAAACTTGTGGTTATACTAATAATAATATTTATGGAAGCACCAAGGCACGGCCCATTACCTTTCTCATAAGAGTTATTTGATAGGAACAATATTCCGAACGTGCCTGTCTACCTTTGCGATCTCTAAAAGCAGGCTTGAAATAGATTTTATGAAAATCCACAAACTCTCATAATGGTTAGTCCTACTTGATTTTTCAAATCATGAAAAAAAAAAAAAAAAAAATGAAAAAAAATGAAAAAAAAAAAATACTAAGAGCCGGAACGAGCTGGAAATAGTTTGTTTTAAATCTCTTTCATGCTAACATGGCAAAAACTTGGTTAAAAAATCAAAATAATTTGGTTTAGGTTATGGTGCACAACATTCGTCTTCCCAAATTTGAGTTATTCGCTCCTGAACGATTTTTACATTGACACCTAGAGTACAGATATTGAATACTTTTACTCGACCAGTGAAATTTTGTAATGTCATTTTGTAAATTTTTCCAGGACCTACTGGAGTTCTCATTCAGCAACACCATTATCAGGCAGTACCTACTCAATCGCAACTCTCAGATCAAGAGTGGGAAGTTTCGGAAACTGATTCTCCTTTTATAGCCCAAAGTAAGTTGAACATGGAGTTACCATTAGAAATATATGACATAGCTGTCAGATTGTAGTCGAGATCTCAGTCTTCAATCTGACTGTCGTACCTAATTGTACGTATAGATCAGACTGTCATTTCATTAGTATGAAATCTATCAACTTTACCAAATTTCATGACATTAACCGACCTATCTTGATCTATAAGGTGGCGGACTTGTAATCTGGAGGTCGGTGATTCGAGTCCAAAGTTCTGTAAAAATTTAGTGTAAGCAATCGTAACATCACAATAGTGATTAACACAAATATGATAACTTTTCTTAAAAAAATCATTGACATTTCATGGTTTTTAAGTTATGGTTCATGGTAAAAATTATGTCTACTTACTTACACACAGTCAAATCATTTTACTAAGTTCGTCATTTTCATTGAAGCATTCTAAGAGTGGTAAACCTTTATTTGGCAATGAAAAATAGTTTTTACTTCCGAGAAATTTCTAATATTCTATGACAAAATTGTCATGGTAATTACCGAACCTAATGTTTTTTTTTTGAAATTTACATTTCAGTCGATTTATGAAAATGCTTATAAAAAATTTCAGATTCAAAACCACACAGTCACTCTCGCAGTTATAAGAGCAGAGACTCGGAGAGAGGAGGTGCCAAGAAGTCTCAGATATTACTCTGGGGGGCTACAGGAGAACAAGAGTGGACACCAGCCCTCACGACAGGTAACACACATGCCTTTTGTTTATTAATGGTGAGTTAGATTTGATTTTGGGGTCAAGTTTCTGATGGCTTTGAAAAGTGGGTACAACCTGCTAGTGAAGAAGTAAGTGTCTACGAAAAATTCTATTAATTTTGACCTTCGCCCATTGTTCTCAGGTGTTGACTGGAAGTCGCTTACAATTCCTGCTTGTCTCCCAATCACCACCGACTATTTTCCCGACACTTTCTATCTTCGAAATGACTACTTATTCTCTGAGCATGATCTGATCCCAGATGCAGTGAATGCTGACGCTGTGAGTTTCTCGCAGAGGCCACTATTGAAGAAAGCTCTCACAACGGAGCAAGTTTTTCAGGAGTTGATCTCACAGCGACTAGCACAGGTATTGAACAAAATGCGAACACGTTCTAGTACATATTATAAGTAAAGTTATTGAATGTAATATGGGATATTTGTTTGGCATTTGTCAAGCTGATTAAATACACATTAAATATTACACCTCCCGTGAGACAAAATATCGCAAATACTTTTATTGTTTACAACAAAACCACACTTAGAACAAAAAATAAAACTTGTTACTATGTTATGTTAATTGATACTATGTTTCCAACCGATATAGTTTTAATACTTGTGCTTAGTTCCAAAGGTAACATCTAATGTCAACCTAATTATTTGAGTTGTCCTTGAAATTTTGGAAATATTTCAATTCAATTTACTTTTTACTATTTGAAATTAAATGAATCATTGAATGACGAAATGCACTAAATCATCCTCGAATTTTGATACTATACGAGTTAGACACAACCAATACTTACAATGTTTCGAAACGTTGGCCTTTTTCATTTTTGATTCTGTGGGATAACTGGATAAGTATGACCATGTTCCTTTTTATATACTTTTTTAACAGGGTTTTCAACTAGTTGTAAAGAACGAAGGTAGCAAGGATGATATGACCTCATCAGTTCTTGTACCCAAATCAGGATTCAAGGATACAAAGGAGTACATTCTATCAATAGGTAGAATATTTCATCGTATCAAATTAAGTGGATCAAAAATAACTGTAACTAGATATGTGCCCAGGTTAGTAAAACTTGAAATTTTTATACCGTAACTTTACTTATTTAATCGATATATTTTTATTTTTTAGAACTTTGTACTGAAATGCATTTATTTATTACATTAAGTTATAACAAGTAAAATATTTCGTCCATAGATAGGGACTTGGGCATCGTACCCATGACAGAACCCGCGTTTCCTCTCCGGATGTCTATGCTGATCTTCTGCATGAGGAAACTGTGGGCTCTTGGTTCTCCGAAAATAATTTAACCGAAATTATTTGATCAGGTTATTTTTTCTGGAGATTTTGTAAACACACTTGAAATTGTGTGCAAATAATATTTTTCTATATACTTTTAAAACAAATACAGTACCTACTTTTTACGTTTTAAGGACCTAATAGCATCATTTCAATAGAAATCCTATTTGATTAGTCATTAAAAAAAAAAAAATTGTTGGACATCAAGTCTTAACTATTCGATAACCTCCCCGTACTGTAACAAAATAACACAAGACGTTTGAACATATTAATTTTTGTGTTATCATCTTTTCTAATGGGTATTGGACACTCTTGAAGGGAGAAACCCTAGTGATGATAGTAATTTATTGATGAATCTATGTTTTTAATTTTCTTCCATAAAATGCTGAAAATATTAAAAGGATTCTGGGATCAGTGTTTCAATCAATCAAAAATGTTTAGGAATAATTCATTATACCCATGTCTGTCCCGGTAGCTCAGTGGTAAAGGCGGCACTCTGTGAATCCAAAGTTTCCAGAGGTCGTGGGTTCGAGACCCAACAGGGACATGACAAGTTATCCTCCCATTTGGAATTTTTACCACATAATAATATGTCTTGGGCTTACTGCTGGAATAATGGAACTTTAGTAGTCTTAATCGAGCAGTATAAATAAGGCGATATTATTATTATTATAACAAGATATCAAATTGTTTTAAATACTATCAGTTTTCGTTCTTTCTTTCGTACAGACACCCATACCCCACATTCCAAGTTCAAATTTGTTTTAAATCCTATCAGTTTTCGTTCTTTCTTTCGTACAGACATCCATACCCCACATTCCAAGTTCACTACCGGTATCGATTTCAAGCTCCTGATCATGCCACTTACGGAGTGTCCTGGGTGTCATTCAATACCGAAAAATTGGAAAGTTACAAGTGGAATTACCTCGACCATTATATTTGTATGAGAGGGGACTCTGACTTTCCTCTCTTTGATAATGTGAGTTTGTATTGTAATATTAGGTGCACTGGTAGTCAAGTGGTTAACGCGCTAGTCTGGTAATCCAGGTAGCGTAGGGATCCGTTGGTTCGAATCCCACCAGTGCACGAATTTTTCCTCATTAATATGAGTTTGTGACCACATAATAATAAGACTAATGGTTAGGTGGTAGAAAATCCTTTGAGCATTAACCTCGCCTGGTGGTTACCTTCCACTAAAGAGTTTTATTATTATTATTAGGTGCATTAGTTAGGCCTCCAATAATATCTCCACATTGGAAAAGAAAAGTTTTTATTTTATTTGGGCTAGATGATAAAATTATTTCTATGATAAAAAAAATTGAGGTCTCGGAATAAAAATAATTTTGTAATGAAAAGTTTAGAAGTTATTATTTAGAGATTAAACGATGACCATGTCTTGTTTAACTTTAGAGTTTTTAAGGCATTTTTATAAAGGCTGCGTGAAAAATGTTCGATTTAGTAATTACATTGTTATTACTTGTAGTGGTTCGATTTAGTAATTACATTGTTATTACTCGTAGTGAGTTATATTTTATACCCATAATAAAAACATGTACATTCATTTTTATATTTTATCTGAATCCACTTTACTCCATTTTCAGCAATACAAGTTTTGGCGCTTTCGCATGTACCTACTCCCTCTGTCTCATGTAGCAACTCGTAAGATTCTAGACGGTTCCAAATACTGTGATATCTACACCATGAGTTCGATAGAGGACCAAAAAGTACTTGTTGAAGGATTTTGTCGGTTTGTCGAAACTTGGGTGAACCGACTACGTAGGGTCAACACAAACAGGAGACGGGTAAGTAATCAAACAGAAAATTAATTTATAAAAAAAGGTTTATGTGAGAATTTAAAATAAAAATGTCTACAGTCCATGTACCTATTTATGGTCAATTCAAATAACAACATTTTTAAATAGCTCGTGAATATCATGATTTTTTTCCTCAAAAATTAAATCGTTTTTTTTTAATCCTTCCTTCACTGTCTCTTCTTGCTGCTTGATGATTGTATAAAGCTTTTCATTTTTACATGTATGACGAAATGATTATTATGGTTTTTATATTCAGAAAAGGGTAATGTAAGATGGAGAAAAACACTTTATTACTACTTGGCATGAAAATTTGTCTATTAATTAATTATTATTTTCCAATGCCATTCATGTAGGCGCTGGCTTTTTAAGACCGCTTATCGTTTATGTAATTTTTTCCATTTCAATATTATAACCTTATGATTTTGAACTACTATTCTATGGAGACAATATAAATATACTAAAACGAAAGAATTTGGTACAACAATAATAATTGTATAGATCAAATATTGGCCATTTTTGAAAACTAAATATTTTCATGTGACTATAATGTCAAAATTTTCCTGTTGGTTGTTACTGTCAAAATACTGTCCTGTTGTTTGAAACAATCCGATTCCAACTTATTTCTGTGTTTACATTAAAGCTGTAATTAACTAATAAAATTGTTGTTACAATTTTGACCGCTAATACATAAAAGTAGCATACGGCATACCGGAAAAAGTTTATAGTTATACCGGAAAAAGTTGATAGCATGTATAAAGTTTACTCGCTTATAATAAACTAAATGATTCACACTACTTATTTAGTTTCTTTTAGAAGCAGTCCTATTTTAATATTGGGAATAAACTAAATAATTTACGCTACTAATTAGTTTCTTTTAGAGGCAATCCTATTTTAATATTGGGAATAAACTAAATAATTTACGCTACTAATTTAGTTTTCTTTTAGAAGCAATCTTATTTTAATATTGAGAATAAACTAAATAATTTACGCTACTAATTTAGTTTCTTTTAGAAGCAATCCTATTTTAATTTTGGGCATGACGAAAGAGATCTTAAGTAAAATATGCAGTCCTAATTATTAAACACTAAATAACTATAAATATCAAAAGGTGCTTCAGTCTTTTGATGTTCATCACTTTATTAGTTTAATACTTACGATCCCTTTTGTTTCTATTTCCACCTCTTCTGTTTTACTTTCCCCCCAACTGCTTTTTATAATTTTATTTTCTGTTCTATACTTTGATTGCGTGATATAACTTCCTTATTCTTTCCCTATTTGTGCTAAAATGCATGTAGTCTGAAATGCAAGCTCACAAGTCTCTCGTTCTGACGACGCGCCGTAGACACAGTTCCGGTATCGTCTACTTGATGCAACAGCAGAAAGCTGGTTTGGTAAGTTTTAATTTTTAGCCTGGTAAGTACATAATGCGGTAAATCATGGTGATTTATGTTGACATTTGGTCTACGAAGACATTCGGTACAGGGCACAAGTTTAATGGTTTGCATACCAAGACTTTTGGCATAGCACATTGCTAATAATAGTTTATAATTCAAAAAATCAATATAACAGTCTCTATCTGAATTTGAACAAACTCTTTACAATGCAGTATTTGTTATTATTTTTTGGTTCTTCCCATCACCGATTGATTCAACTTTTTCTTAAGAGTTAATAAGTATCACAAATCACTCTTTCTTGGTCTTTGTGCAGCTTTAATCAGTACCTTCCATTCTTTTTCTGGTGCCACCAGCCTCTGCTCATACTATCAAATCCATACTAATCAACCTCCTATTCCTGGATTTATTGATTCGAAAAATGAAGGTAAGGATAATTAGTTCCGAAAATATCTGATAATATACGTCGGAAGTATTTTTATTTGTAAATATTAGTTAAAAATCACTGTTTCTCCTAAAGATTGTAGTATAGTTCTTGTTGTTGCGGAAGACTCCTTGGTGAGTATATCAATATCTTCTAACTCTCCAAGTGGAAGGCTAAGATCCAAACCTACCTCTCGAAGGTATGACAACAAGTCAGTGGGTATCAGGTTGGTTGGCTGCTAGTCACGATGGCCAGTTCTACGTGCCGAGGCGACCTGGGATCTCTATGCATATCTCAGCCAAGGGTTATCACAACAACTCGGAAAATTTGCTTTAGTATGTATATTGATGTCATTTTGAAAGTGAGTTTTATTTTTCACCAAAAGAAGAAAAATCTGACCTCAATATCTCGATTTTTTGGCAGTGGGCTCGTGACTCGTAACCTGTTGGTCGGTGGCATGAGTCCCAAGCATGGTTAATTTTAGTATGACGAGTTTGAGAAATCGTTACATCAGTTTTGAAAACTATAACCTTAATTACTTGGCTTTTTAGTGCATGCTTTTATAGCCAGTCAATCAGTTAACTTTTTAATGCATGTTTTCATATTTAGTTCAACTAACTAAGAAGCATGTTTTTTTGTTTGTTTTCTTTATTTACCTTTTATTCAATGTGTTCTTTCAAGCAGTAGTATATTGTTTTTAGAGTATTTTTACTAGTCCTATTTATCCGCTAGAGCTTTTCAAACTTAGTATGTAGTAAAGTTTGAGTAATTGTGACAAAACTCTGGTGATAAAGACAAATATGATGAAGTTTTCTTGATTACTTGAAATTTTACTTTTTGTTCATATGGTAAAGATATGAAAGAATTTTGTTAATGTCATAAAGATGTAAAAGAATTTTGTTCATTTCATTAAGATGTGAAGGAATTTTTTTCAACATGTTGAACACCACTTCGTCTTAGTCATATTGTTTTTTCTCTTTGTTTTCATAAATAATATGCTTCATGTACGTTACAATTTACAAAATAATCATCCTTATTTACAGTTTCAATTTTATTTTTTGTATTTCTTGCTGGGTTGTATTAACTTGTGTAACTCTTATGTTTGAAATTTTCCAGGGGTTTTGTTTTGCTACTTTGGTTTGAGAAAAAGTAAGAAGTTTAATAAAAGATCTGAAACCGTCACTAATGGCTGTGATAATAGTAATTGGAACGGTTTTATTGGGCCATGTTTTGTACTTTAAATAATATTTTGTACTTTAAATAATATAATATTCGAAAAATATTATTTCTTTTTCTTCTTTACTTCTTTCAAAACAACAAGCTACCGTCAAACTTCAAAGAATGACACAGACTTAAATGAAATATCAGTAATTGGGTGGGTACTTGTTACACAAAGTGTATGCTTAATTTGTTTTAAGTTTTTTTCTCCTCTCTTTGTACAATGATTAAATTTTGACATTTTCAGCAAACCATGATAGGAAACTCCCCCTTCCGTGAGAGGCTTGGTAGCAATCGTCTACCTGATAAATATCGTCCAAGGTTTGTCTTCGAGATTTTAATCTTGTCAGTTTCAAGACTTGAGCTTGTTCTGGTTGTATAATAATAGCTATTGTAGTAGCTTGGATGTTAGTTGCTTGAACATGTATAAACGCACACTACTATTTATTAACGAAGTTCAAAACCTTTATTTTTAAATCTAGGTAATACATAGTTTGAATTTAAACTATGATCAACTTTATTTGTATTCTACCTAATCTTTTTAAAATAGGTCCGTATTTTCATTTATCGTTGAAAATACAATTTAAATTTTTTTCTCATACTTGCCCTTTTTTCACATTACCTTTCAGGTAAAGAAAGTATTGCTAGAGATAACTTTTTATTAAAATTTTGCTTATATTATTAATTAAAAAATATTCGCCCTAGAAACTATAAATTTTCAAAAAGCTGTTTTAATCAAATAGTTTATTTGTTTGTGTAAGTGTGTAATGTGTATACTCCTACGCGTGCAAAATATTTTTAGAATTGGTATAATTGAGAACACCTTTAAATTTTGTATGTGATTTAAGTCGCTTCAAATGCGCGACTGTAGCAATTTTATATCAAAATTTCACACTAATTTATGGTTTAAAATTCGATAGGCCTTGGAATAAAAAATAAATAAAACAAACTGTAAACAATTGATGGTTTAAAAAATTCTCACTAGTAAATATAAATCCATAATATTAGACCTGAAATGTTAAAGAAAATGAGAAAAAATTTACGATATTTCTTATATCTATTTTATCAAACTTTGGAATTTTTAATCAATCCATAAACTTGTGTGATGTTCACACGAGTTAATCTTATACTTGACCACGAATTTATTAATTTAATTAATTTTTCACAATCTAGGTGTTGGTTCTTTTGTCATTTATCTTTTAATTTCACTCATCTTGATTTATTCATAGTTTAAATTTCTCTTCTTTTTAATGCGTTTTTACATTAGCTTGGTGTATGGAAAATATAGCGGCGTCTCACCCCTACCTACTAATAGAGGTGAATGGATTTTTTAAAGCAGCTTTGTAGTTTTACAGTTGAGCACAAAGAAGTAGTTGTAGCATTATCATAATTGTAAGGGTAATTAACAGAAGTCTCTAACTGATTTTGGGTGTCAAGCGTATCTTTTAACCTACTGTATCTTTTAATGATTTCAGTTTAGTTCTTGGGCATTTAATTTTGTCACCGTCATTTCCCTGTAAATACTTCTTTGTCCTCTCATATCAATAGTTTTTGCTTCTTGATGTATATTGTTGTAAACACTTCACAGAGATCTACTTATTCTATATTTATAGGAGAAGCATGTGTCGATATGTCGCTCCTATGAATTGAGTCCTAGCAATTTCACAAGTCCGAGGTGAGTGGTCTCTTATAGATCTCACAGAATTGTTTTTAAGATAACCGCCACCCACTGTTAAAAATGAATGAGTACTCTCATAAGTGCATCATTTCTTTATAAACGCGACTACCATGTGGATGCTCCTTCATTTCTCTTAAGCCTGCTCAACGTGAAATGCATACCGGTATGGCTGAACAGTAGTCATACTTCCATTTTAAGGATAGCAGAGGATAAGTTACTCTTAACCTCACGGCCCAGAAGATCATAACACTTTTCAAATTCTGGCACCGAATGCACACTCTGTATACATTACACTTATAGCAACGCGACGTGTGAATATTCAAAAGTATGTAAAAATTAAGGAAAATGAGAATATTAAACAAAAAATAGGGGTTCTCATTTGAAAATCGAAAGTTTCAAAATAAAAATAATCGCAACTAAAAACAAAGAAACACGTATTTTTTATTTATTCAACATTACAAATAGGAACGAAATTATTTCTGGTGAACATAACTCCAGAGCCACCTTGTATAAATTATATTTTAAAAGTAGAGAGCTAGCGTTGTAGTGCTCTAGTGAGACATGATCCTTCGAAGTGCGGGTTTTGCATCTTGTATCTTTCCAGATTTATCCGTCGTGACAAAAATGTTTGTCAGTCTTGTTGTCTGTCCCATCCTGTCACTTATTTGGTCGTTAATTATAAATAGTCTTAAATAAAGTTATAAAATTCTGATGTTTAATTATTTTTCATTGGAAAATAGTGCTTAGTGCGAACGCTTAAAAATTCGATAGGCCGGTTTTAAAAAAATATCTGTTTCAAGTATCAAAAGTGTGAAACAGGTTTCAATAAATAGCCTTTGTTATAATTTCAATTTATTTCCATCGTATATTTTAATTAGAAAACTCTATAAATGCGATGATTTCAATAAAATCTGCCAGATTATCACACCATTTCAATATATGTATAAAATACCAAACCATAACAAATAAAAACAAATAGATTTATTCGAGTACTACTACATTACATTAAAAAGGTTTCTATGTAGGTATTGTGTTAAGTTTACTTATAGACTTTTTCATTACCGGGCTACTTTCAGATCTGGCTCAAAGATTCTTGAAAAGGGTCGTGTATCTCCTGCTACTGACGCCATTACACCTCTCACTGTCACAATTGATGGAAATGCTGATGATGATGACACCTTCAGCATGACAGCTGAAAACCTAGTGCTCACTGAATCCTCAGCACTGCAGGTAAGGAAACGTTCCCAGGTTCTTCAGTCCTGTAGTATACTAGTAGTACTTATTCAAAAAATGATTTCACAATAAATTTTAAGTAATCACTTAATACTAAAAAAATTAACATGTCTCTGAACAATGGCCATGGAATGTCTCCAAAACTTTACCTCAAAATATCAAAGGAAATAAACTGTGTAGAATCCTTTGATCTAGAATTTTGTTAGCCTGAAGCACTTCGACCATTATAACTAAATATTTAATTTTACTGTGAGAACTAAAATCATTTTGTTTTTCCCACAGGATATCATTGATGCCATGAAACACCCTCAGTTTGGTCTCAACTTTCTTGCTATGGTGCCTAGTATTCCTGCCAATACTTTCATCTCGTATGACGCAGCTAAATGGTTGATGGGGATCATGGAGCCGACTCCCACTGAGAATGAAACAATCGCTATATTTGATGTAAATATTGAGGATTCATTACTGAAACAAAATAAAAATTGATTTTTTTACCATTCATACCAATAATCTTTGTAAAACTCTCTTCTAATTTCTGATATTTGTGAATGTGATCTTTCTCAATTATACATATTTAGAAGTAGCATTTTTACTTCCGAGAAATTTCTAATATTAGAAATCGGAAGTATTGTGTTCGTTTTTGTAAAAAAAAAAATATTTTTTTGCTCCGATTTCAATTTTTTTCATATTTCTGGACGTTTCATAACCTACTGAGTAAATTTGGTTTTGTGTCCGTCTGTCGGTCTGTCGGTCTGTTAAAACGATTCCTTGTAACGCGCAAATCTCAGAAACTACTCAACCGATTTTGATGAAATTTTGTAAACATCTAGGAGACATTCTGTAGATGGTCCCATTTTAAATTCATCGAATTCGTACTAGCGGTTCTTGGTGAAAGAGACCATGCGCCTGACCACTAACTTTTTACTTAAACGCTTATATCTCGTGAACGGTACACCCGATTTCGATGAAATTTTGTAAGAATATGCATATTATTGTTTAACATAGGTTATTCATATTTATTTTTAAATTAATTATAATTTGACTCTTATATTTAAGAAAATCCGAAATTTTGGACAAAAAAGTAAAAAAATAAGGACCACGACTTGCCGATACAGAATTTTTTGTGGAATTCAGATTGTAGAAAAAACAATATTCTACCATATAAAACAAATTTGAAGAAAATCGGTTGAGCCATTTTGGAGATACAAGTAATTTTCTATAAAATCTCAAAATTGGCACGTGTTTACAATGTGAAGCAATCACGAGGAAGTATTGTGTCCATAATTGGCAGTTTTTTTTTTATCATATTTGTGTTCATCACTTTCGTGATATCACAACTACTCAAACTCGCTTTACTAAATCTAAGCTGAAACCGGGACTTGAACCACCGATCTCTGCCTTATCGATCAAGCTACAGTTATTCACAAGAGTTATGTAAATATGTAAGAAATTTTCAGAACCCTCCCTACTAAAATTACCCGTGCTAGGGACTCACACCCTCGACCTCCAGGTTAGTCCGGTCGGTGATACTGGGAACAAGAGAGACTATTAAAATAGATCTCTCTTGTCTTTACGCATCATATTTCTGACATTTCTAGACGCCTTGAGATAGTTTCATATTGGCTCATCTCGGTAAATACCTAGTTATAGAGCGAAAAAAACAAATTAAAACTAAATGATATTAGACGTTTTAAACAAATAAATATGAAATGCAGTAAGAACATAAAGAAAAAAAATAATTTCACCGTTCAACACAACTACTTCCATTCTTGCAAAGTTAGAATATAATAAATTTCATTTTATTTACCAATTTATAAATATTAATTTCATAATTATCAAGTTCAATTAATTTATTCGAACGCTTTATTCGCTGCGAATCGTACCAGCTACACAGATTAGGAAAATGCCAGCCACACGTGTTCGGAGGGAACAAAATTTTGTGTGAAAAGTCTGCTCCTACTGGGAATTGAACTCAGGATCTCTGGACTACGGGCAGTAGTCACAACCATTACGCCACGGAGGCTGTTTAATTGATAACACAGCGTAAAAATGAAGGTTGTTGGTTCGAGTCTCAAGTCAAGTTGTGGTTTGAATAACTGTGACACAGTAGATTTGTCATCAAAACTGATTTAATAACTTTTTAAGATTCTCTACAAAGAAGTAATCACCAAAAATTTGCCAGTCACAAGCGGGATTGAAAGTGTTGTAAGCGAAGCAAAATGATAAAAAATTATTTGCTCAGTTGGACTATGGTCTAATAACTTCCTCATGAAGCTGACAAATTTGTGTAACATAGATAAATTTTTGAGTGAAGAGTGAAGTAGCTTGATCGGTAAGGCGGCGGGCTTGTATTAGGAGGTCGGTGGTTCAAGTCCCAAGTTAAGCAAATATTTGTAAAGCGAGTATGAGTATAGTTCTGTTGTGATATCACGATTGTGATGAACACACATTTAATATGATAATGCCGACCTCAGTACCTGGATCGAAAAAGCGGCGGACTTGTAACCTAGAGGTCAATGGTTCAAGTCCCGGTTTGTGGCTGTATGGACTTATTATTTTGGTTTTGTGTCCGTCTGTCTGTCGGTCTGTTAAAACGATTCCTTGTAACGCGCAAATCTCGGAAACTACTCGACCGATTTTGATGAAATTTTGCACACATCTAGGAAACATTCTGTAGATGGTCCCATTTTAAATTCATCGAATTCGTACCAGCGGTTCTGGGTGAAAGAGACCATGCGCCTGACCACTAACTTTTTACTTAAACGCTTATATCTCATGAACAGTACACCCGATTTCGATGAAATTTTGTAAGAATATGCCTATTATTGTTTTACATAGGTTATTTATATTTATTTTCAAAATAATTATAATTTAACTCTGATATTTAAGAAATTCCGAAATTTTGGACAAAAAAGTAAAAAAATAAGGAACACGACTTGCCGATACAGAATTTTTTGTGGAATCTAGAATGTAGAAAAAACGATATTCTACCATATAAAACAAATTTGAAGCCGTTTTTGAGATACAAGTAATTTTCTATAAAATCTCAAAATTGGCACGTGTTTACGATGTGAAGCAATCACGAGGAAGTTTTGTGTCCATAATTGGCAGTGTTTTTTTACATTTAGTTATTTGCTATTTTTGTGACAGTATTTTAGTTCCCTTAATTGTTTTTTTTTTTTTTTTTTTTTTCTTTCTTCCATTTTCAGAAACTTATCACCAGAAAGATGCTTCGTCATGCTTCAGGAGATGTTTCACTTCCATTTGTGGTTGGTTTCTATCTATACTATATTGTGCCTCATGATATTGATAAAGGTAAGCATATAGCAGTCTGAATACAGAAATGGGAATTATATAATGGTAATAACACAGAGATAACTTGCCTCAGTGCTGAGTACACTGCCACCTAAAGGGGTCCTTGAAAAAGTGTCTTATGTAAAATATATTTTAATTATATAATTAACTAGCGGGCTGTCGCCCGCTTTGCGGGCCGAGGCAAGGCCGTGAAAGCAAAAAATCCTTTTTCGCCAATGGCAGGTGTTGTAGTGGGAATTTCGAAAAATCCCGTCTTATTGCACATCTAGACTATAAGACAAAGCTACCTACCAAATTTCAGCTTCCTAGGACTTACGGTTTGGGCTGTAGAGCGATGATCAGTCAGTGAGTGGTCAGTCAGTCAATGTCTTTGACATTAAATACATATTAAGATTATATTATTATACATTATTTTGTTGTAACTAGCTAGGCTGGGGGGAGTGATGGTCTCTAACCAACTTTAATTGAAAAGTTGGCCACATAATTATATTCGAACCTTAGAAGTTATTTTCCCTTATAGAGAGGTAAATTGAACCTGGAAATGGTTCTCTTATATCGATGTTTCTCGTATATACAGACTTAATTAACTACTATCAAAAATCTAATTAATACCTAATGTCCAATTTTCAGAAGATGGTCAGCCACTAAATGACAAGCAGAGTTTTGAGTCCCAATGGTTAGAGGTGAAAGTGGAAAGGCTCCAAGCGCCTCCTGTCATCCCATTCTGTCTGGCAGAGTTCCCACCCCCTGTGTGTCTAGTAAACCCTACCTCCAAATGGCAAAGTATGTATATTTAACCAAAAATGCTATAGATCCTACTGTAAATTTAACAGACATTCTTTTTATACCTCTGTGACTTTATTTTAAATTTTGCGTATTGATTTAAATGGGGAAATGTAAGTTCGGACTTGAACTTGTGGCAAAGTATGTATATTTAACAAAATTGCTATAGATCCTACTGTAAATTTAACCGTCACTTTTTTATAACTCTGTGGACTTTATTTTAGATTTTACGTATTGATTTAAATGGGGAAATGTAAGTTCGGACTTGAACTTGTGATCTCGATTTTCTCTATTAATTTAGCCCTTGTCTACATTTTAGTTTAATCCGGTTTCGATACCTGAAATGATTCAGAATTCATACGATGTATTTTCAGATCTGTCTCTCTACTTTCAAAGACATTTGTAAAAATATCCCTTGATTTTTTTTCCAGCCTTAGCTCAAGCACAAGTTTGAATACTTTAATCCACATTAAGACTTAAAAAAAAAAAAAATGTTTTCAGTGCCTTTGTACAAGAATTCTCAATTGGAACCCGACATCAATAACAAGAGTGATAGGGTTGAATGGGGCCATGTCAGATATCAATCATTCTACAGACCAGACAGAGCTTACGAGTTAATAGTTCAATGGGTTGCCGCATCTGGTCCCGTGGTAGCTGATCTGGTAGGTTAAATTCAAATTACTACCTAGATTATCACATGTACCCCTTCGCGAACAAAGTTAAAGTCATTGTTTTCTCGCTATTTTTTTAGATTCATAGTTTGTCTGAAAAAGTATGACATCCAAAAAGAACAGAGTAAATAAAATACATGGCCGAGATACAAACACAGGTCACCTGCGTACAGCCGAGTACAGAACCCATTTTTAAAAAGTTAAATTATTAGCTATTTTGAATCAAGGATTTTATTTTTTTAACACTAACAATCATTCTCAATTTTTCATTCTCTTTTACCAGATATTCAACTGGGCTCGAAAAGCACAGACCTGCGGTCTACAACTAATCCCAATTCCCGCAGATCCTTTAGCCCTGCCATACTCTCTCCAGTCTGATCCATTGAGAGGGCCTGTGTTTATTCCTCTAGATATTGAATGTCTAATGGAAGACCGAGAACATCTATTTGAAGGTAAAGTATTACAACGTTTTTTTTGTAACGTGTACTTATTATATTAGAACTTATAACAAAGGAATTATTTGTTGTACAACATATTTGTGTAACATTGAAAGTAGGTATAAATAATATCTATTAAAATCAAATTGTATTGTTATTTTTTATATATAGATTTCGATCAGAGCTCTTGGAACCAACGCTTGATTCTATTTCAAGAAGCGATTGCTGTCAAGTTTGGATTTATGGCTTGTACTGTAGAGACAGAATCTATGGCCCACTACCACAATCAGTACATTCATGTCACAGGTAAATGATTTTCATTTTGCTCTCGTTGATGTAGTTCAACTGTTGTTTTTGTTGTCAATTGTGAACATTCTATTCTTTTCACCCGTACACAGAGTTGAAGAATTTTCAAAAATCTTGTGATGTTGACTATAAATTGAACAGAACCAACTACATTTCTCGCAGTCTCTATTATTGTCTTCAGTTGAATATTGTTCTTATAAAATGAAAAACCCTGCGTCCCGCATTGTCAACGTGGTTAGCCGTTAACATAAATAAATGGCTATTACTTGGCTCCCTATTCACAAATAGATAATAAATAAATAAGAACAGTTGATGTAATTTTACAAACTTCTCAAGGTAAATAATCTTGATACCGTCAAAAGTCCGAAGCTGAAGATTAGTTTTAAAGAAAATATATATTAAATTTAAAAAATTCTTTTTTTCATTTTCTATTTTTCTTACATTTCAGGGAACTGTTTCCTCATGATACCGGTTTCATCTGTATGTGAATATTCTTCAGTAACTGCAGCTCAAGGTCGCACCTATTCTTCCATGTCTACTACAAGGATACGGAGAATAATGAGGTATCCTGTTGCTCCTGTAGACTCTCCTGTCACATCTCACCAGGAATATATCTCCCGCCATGTCACTGGCTCCACACAGGACATGAACTTTGATAAGAAGGTGCGTGGGCTTTTATTGACTTTGTGGCTGGAATGTAAAGAATATTTTTTCCCAATGAGACGTAAAGGTTTGGTTTAAAAAACAGTTTTTTTCAAGGTTTCCCCTTCCTTACATACTTACTTACTTTACTTTCCGTGTCCATGAGTGTTGTCATGGTGGTGGAAGGATTGATGGGGCGTCTAATGAACTCCATTAGACGCCCAGAAGCAATTTTCTGGGCTCCTTCCGTTTCCTATGTGTGGTGTAGTGTTGTTTATGTATAAAAATTTCACTACTAAAATATTTCTTAAAATTCAGAATAAAATCAGAAACTTTTAATTTTGATGTTGTCTGCTTTGAAGCTGGCTGGATATACATACACATTACTAAATTGTTGACAAATTGTAATTCGAGATGTTGTACAATTCTCCTGCTCTCTCTTAAA
Organism: Bactericera cockerelli; assembly: GCA_024516035.1. Classification (NCBI taxonomy): domain Eukaryota; kingdom Metazoa; phylum Arthropoda; class Insecta; order Hemiptera; family Triozidae; genus Bactericera; species Bactericera cockerelli. Next base: position 15,711,053 of record CM044967.1, on the reverse strand, counting down.
TTATTTAATAGATTTATCCTAATATTTTTACTGTTCTAGGCCGGATTTGTCTGGTCCTGGAATCACACCATATCTCGTCAAAGAAAGTGGTGTCCGGCTCCTGCTACCGCTGATGAATCTTTTCAAGATAAATTACTGGACGACTTTCGCCAATTTTGTTGCAACCAAGAGAACAGGCTGAAAAACTACTGGCATGATTGCTGCGACATGAAAAGACGCGAGTTTGTCCTTTTTTCATAAATATGAAAATTCCTGTCAACATCTTAACTGTAATGGCTGCTGTTCTGAGGTCTTTATTATAAACTCAATTTGACCAGAATTTTCTATATTAAAAAATGCTGGTACCATCTGGGTAGTTAACAAGTGAGTTTATTGCTATTTAGACTTTGAAACCTTACTTTGATTATTTTACGTAGCCCAAATAATTCTTGGAAATCTCACGGACATGGAAATTACCTAAAACGTACCAATTTTTCTTGTTTAGTGCCACATTTTTACATGATTTTATAGATTTTCTCTTGAGATTCCTCTGGATGTTGTGGTTATAGTAACTACGAATCAACTACTAAAAAAGATATCCCCACACCCATTTTAAAATCTTCATATAGCACATTTTTCGTATTTTTTTCTTAAATTATTTAGTGATAATTGTGGCACAATTTTTCTGGATAAATAGCCTCAAAACTACCTAATATTATTAAAACGAAAATTATTCAAGTTGATAAATTATTTTCTCAATATGGTACAAAATTGTTATCTAGTTGTTATATTATCATTATTATTTTTTTCATGGGTATGTTATAATAATTTGAAATGTATTCTAGTCTCATAAAATTAATGAAACTGCTGTAAAGTATATTATTTATTTTCTTAATGTTCTACATATTTTTTAACAATGTAGCCATCGTATTTATATTCACGGTTTGTGTTTGATGTAATAATAATTCTAATACTTTTATTGGAAGGTAACCACCAGGTAATAGATGCTCAAAGCATTTTCAAATATATGCTTTGAGCTCAAATAAAGGAGAAAAAATTCATATATTGGGCGGAACTCGAAGTTCATTATAAGACTAGCGTCTTAACCACTTGGCTGATGTAAATTTATGCCCACATTTTTTTTTATTTTTTATTATCAATCAATTTAGAGTAATCTTTAAGGTCCTGTACAGTATTGAGATTTCACGTAGAATAAATTTCTCTTTAATACATAGAAATGCAGATGTGACTTTTGTGTTGAAAATCCATGCACTTATATGCTCAACAAAAGAACATATATCCGAGTCTCCTAGATCATGTACGAGGCTACTAAAGATTAAACAAAAAGAAAATTATCTGTACAATAATTTATATTTCAATGGGGACACTCATTATAATTATTCACATCAAACACATATTTTCACAATTTATGAAATTTGATGAAAGAGATATTTTTCGTCTTCTCAATATCGCTTTTTTGCGCCAAATTTAAGTGCCATTGTAACTTACCTACCTGTGAAATTTATAACTTAGAGATTTCTTTTGATTAGAGATTATTGTGAAGTATTTTTAGGTATTGTATTTTTATTTCTACAGGGTGATAGAATAAGTATAGCTATATTAGTCATAATTATAGTTATACACAGCAAAATATTAATTATTAATATAAATTGGTTAGTTTTTAACAATATAAGAAAAGATGCATGGTTATAAAAGAAAATAGTAATTTACCTATATGAATTGTTGGTTAATAACAAAATAATAAAAGATAAGTTTTTGAAAGCCTTAACTGTTTAAGTTACTGAAATGGAAATTTGCTTACATTTTATCGAAAGTACTTGGTATCTGTCTACATGTGTCAGAGTTTTAGAAAGCGGCAATATAAAAGCCAGTGAGATATAAGAATGGAAAACATCTGTCTTATTTTTTATTTTTAGTATTGAAGAACCTACTTTAATTATTCTGCATCGTAACTATATGGTCCAAATATCTTTTCATGTAATCATTGTGATACATAAGTTATGAAAATTATCAAGTCTCTGCCTAATTTATTTTATTTTTAAACAATTTGTAACTTAGAATATTATCTTTTTGGATTAATTTAATGATCTCTCATCTATTTCAAATGTCAAGCTAGACATTCATTTTATTATGAGATCAGGTTTCAGTAAAATTACTTAGGGCGAAATTAATAGACAAATTCTAAATCACAAGTCATTGATAAGCGTCGGTTTTCCCTATCTTACACAGTACGCAATCCGTGACTTAGCGCCACAGAGGTATCACAAAAACGTCTATTAATTCCGCCCTTAGTTTTAGAAATTCATGTTGGTTCATAATTATTTTCTGTTTGTGTTGTATTTATTTTGTTTATCAAATAAAAGACTACATTGTTACAAAATGGTTTTTATTTATAAAGTATCTACCTAACCGAAAATGAAGATTTTCAGCTTTTTATTGTTATAATTTTCACTCGTACTTTGGTGATACAAAGATTTTGGATGTTAAAGTGTTAAAACCTTCAGTATATGAGATATATATTAGAAATAGCTGAATTAATCAGTATACACAATTGATAATGGTTAGGTTGTTGTTTTCAGCTCTTGCAAAGGTTTACCCTCCGTGGCTGGTGTCCAATGTAGAGTAGCAGAAAATTTACTCACCATGCAGTCAAGAGAATTTCTTATTTCGACATCGACCTTTGTAGCTTGATCGATAAGACGGCGAACTCGTAACCTGGAGGTTGGTGGTTCGAGTCCCAAGTTCAGCAAGATTTAGTAAAGCTAGTTTGATTAGTTGTAATATCATGAAAGTGATTAACACAAATATGATTACTTTCAACTAAACTGTGTTGCACAAACTTGTACGGTACTAGGTACGCTTTTAACCAGCTCACTATCAGATTTGGCTGCTAACTTCAATTATTTTTTTTTATAGCATTGTCAGGTTTTTTTAACCAAAAAATAATATTAGAGCTTCCTTAGAAAACGCAGAAAAATACATACTTATATTGTAAGGATCTTGCTTCATCACAATGAATTAATTCTACTTATAATCTATGGAATTATTTTAATCGATAGAAAAATATAAAGCCAGACTAAATTAATTATCTATGACAACGTGAATACCCGTACCACAGTTCTTGTAAAATCATTGAAAAATCCACTCCCTGAAATACGTCCCTTACGAAGTTCGAGCTTGGTGTTGAAACTCTTCTGATGCTGTCTTTTTCCACCACCCCGTAAGGGACGTATTTCAGTCTTGGTGAGGTCTGTGATTTTCCAGAGAACGCAGAGTAAAACCGCTTCTTAAAGGATCTTCAATGTTTAGGAGACATTAAGGGCGGAATAATAAAACAGGATTGGATTAAATCCTGTTTTATTGGATTAAATCCTGTTTTATTATTCCGAAAGTAGACATTATCCCTTAACTCGGCCTATAGTGGGCTGTGATTTGGTTGAAACTTGAGGGCGTGTCTGACTTAGCTTAACTTTAATCCTGTTTCATAATGTGGCCCTAAGTCACAAGTAGGACCTTTTTAATATTCTACGACCCATAAGGGACAAGGGTTCCATCATTACACCCACGTAGATGACTTCCATCACAACTGCTAGGTACGCTCTGCCTACGTATCCCAGGCAATGCTATTAGTGAAATACAGCGAAAAAACTCTCACTTTAAACATGAGGATGAATTATATACGTCTTGACAGTCACATATCTACAATCCTTAGGTTTCCTTGCTTCTCATCAGGACTGATATACCGTCTGAAAACAGCTCATGCTGGCATCTGATTTTCTTATTACGCCTACCTCTGCTCTCTTCTCTCGTAATACTGTTCCTCTTAATATTTTAACTTTCTATTTTAATTTTTTTATGGTCTACTGAGTTCCTCTATATTGTGAATGAAAGTAAAGTACTCGATAAGTGTGGCACTTCGTATCATTGTTCGAATGTTCCTTACTACGAGACGTTTTCTGATCTTTAAGTCTTACGATCGGAGCGTACAAAGTGTTATCTCATATTTTTACACCAGTCATTCTCGTTGAAGATTTTTTCTTCGTTTTAGTTTTTATTTTGCTAAGTTCCTAATTCAAACACTTTTTTTTAAATTTTAGTTCTTTTTTATTTCAGTATTTTTCCATTTTATTTTCGTAACGAGGAAATCTTCTAAAAGCAAGTAAGTTAATTAATATCTTTTTCTTTCTTTATTACAACACCAAGGGACGAATTATGAAAATAAGATTACAATAAAGATAAAACATACCCTTAGTTATCGATTTTGTCTATTAATTTCGCCCTTATTTTTCTCATTTTTATACCGTCCCTCGAGTCGGAGTTTCAACCAATCACAGCGCACTATATCCCAACTTGAAGGACGTTCTTATGTTGTTTTAAAACCTTTTTATTAATTCGGCTCGAAGTGGTCAGAGCTTTAGATTTCAAATCCTGCGGAGGCAATGGTTCTGAGTCATTACCAGAAAGCATGTTACCGGAGAATTGAGATACTTTTTTTTGGACAAATAAATTTAGGGTGAAATTAATAGACGTTTTTGTAATACCTAAGTCTCAGATTGCGTACTGTGTCAGATGGGAAAAACCGATGCAAAGCAATGACTTTAGTTATCGATTTTGTCTATGAATTTCGCTCTTATTTTTATTTAAAATATTGTAGGTATCCATTTTTTTCTTCGACATTTCTAAGGGACGACCTATCTTTCATCAATTGCAATTCATAGCAATTGGCAAAGACTTTATCTAGACAACGGCAAGGAGGGACAGATTGAGGGGTTCTGTTGCCCCGGGCGCCACCTGAGATAAACACCAGCAGGCATTGCCGAAAGCTCTTTAGGACATGCTTCCCGTTAAAGTTATATTTTTTCCTTGCTCAGTTTGCATCTACAATGTGAGAGAAATCAATAATCCAAATTTGAAGTTTCTCAGTTTTGTTATTTTTTATTTGTTATCAGGTTCATATTAGAAATCCAATTAATGTTAGGTATATGTAATATTAATATAAAACTATGGATTCTTTTTTTTAATTTTAATTTAAAGAATCCATAGTTTTATATTAATATTATATATTGTTATTTTTTAACCATTTTGATTGAAGGGGCGAATTATAAAACAGGATTAAAGTTAAGATAATAAGTCAGACTGTCCCTCAACTCGGGCTATAGTGCTCTGTAATTGGTTGAAACTCTGACTTTAAGTAGGATCTGGCTTATCTTAAATTTAATCATGGTTTATAATTCGCCCCTAACGATTAGGTTTATATGATTTTTTATGGTTTTTATGAATATCATGTTCAAATATTGCTCTTTCTTAACGTCCTGATTTGAGTTATTTAGGATGAAGTTTTTACCCTCCAATCACTGGGAATTGCATCAGTTACTCACCACATTAACCTCATCCAACCTGGGTTGAGCTGGAAATACCACGTGTTTTATAAACAAATTAACGGGTTCAACCATTGTTTAGGAATGTGACAGAATTTTTTGTTAGACAAATCTGTCCAACCTTGTTTATGAACTATACCTCTTCGACTTCGAGCAGTAGCGTTACACCACGGAGATTGGCTATTTCTGGGCAAATGTGCTTTGATCACGGTAGCTCAGTGGTCAAGGCGTCTGTCCGGTAATCCAGAGGACGCGGGTTCGAAATCCAACCGGGACATGACAAGTTATCCTCTCATGTGGGATTTTGACCACATGAGAGGATAACTTGTCAATACGTCTTGGACTTACTATTGGAATAATTTGATTCATTACTCTTAATCAGGCAGTAGATATAAACAAGGCGATATTATTATTATTATTATTGGGGGGGGGGGGTATAATTTCGCAAACTATATTGCCTTTTTTATTACTTTCCTTAGTATATATAATAAGGAAATAATTATTATTAATCTGTTGTAATAATTGGACCACCTGAGTCAGAACTTCTCACTTTCTCATATTCCATAATCTCTTTCACTGTCGAATGTTGTGATCCAAAGCGTAACCACGGACAACCGAACCTGCCTCAACAGAGCTGCTATTGTATTCGGAAATCGCATTGTCAGGACTCTTCCGACCAGAGGAAAATGGTTTTCTACTATGACATCACTCCAATCACCTTGATTAGTCATCTCTGCCGAAACCGCTCGGGCACATTGCCTAGTCATATTTCTAGACCGTTTGAATCAATTGGTTATGTCGTGGTTGATCGCAGTAATTGGATTGATAGCCACATGGTCTAAACTGTAATCAATGCAGTGTTATATTCAGAGACTGTCTTGTATAGTACCTCCGTCCGAAATAATTATGCAATAAGACCTGAAATACCAAATTAATATAATGTGTTTATTTGTGTAATTATATCACAGTTTTAGTGGGTAGCGCAGAATTGTAGGACTTTTCCGTATCTTTAATATTCCAATATCTTATTGTTGCCTAAAATTCCGCCACTGGTCGCTGATAACATTAAAGTGAGGACGGTATCAGTGGACCCCGAACACCCTAGTACAGAGCAGAAAAAATCCTACCCCGCTGGGAGTCGAACCCAGGTCACCGTGCGTGCAATGCCTAGCGCGCTAACTCACTCGGCCACGGTGACTACTTACCAAATTAGTAGAGGTAGTTAGGTACCTACTTATTCTTTGTTCTTTTGTAATCTATACTTATAAATGCATAAATTATATGAGCCAAACAATAAAACAGATTTAGATTTCATTTAAGTTAACACTAACTAATCTAATACTATCCCTTAACTCCGATGTTCAATAAACTCTTTGTATCAAAGTTGCACTTTGTATATTTTCGAACTCATGGTTGGTTCGTAAGTGTTAGAATTTTTTTTGTAAGTTGTGAATGGTAATTTGACTATATTAGTTGTAATTTTATCGACGTTAAATTCCATATGAGAATATTTAGTTATATTTGTGTTAATCACAATTGAATCGGTACATGCAAAAACGACATCAATCACATTTTTTTGGAAAATGGGGTTTTCATAGATTTTGGATCTCGGAAGGTAAACGCACAATTTTATATCAAAACCAAATCATTCTGCTACTCCCTTCCTATATAAACACGTTTCTATAATTTTCGTTCCATGCAAGAACGACATAGATCCGGGATTGATGCGGTTCTTGCATGTAATCTGTAGAATTGGTGTATCCTGTCTGTGTGTGTGTGAACAGGATATCTCAAGAACGGTAAGAGCTAGAGACTTGAAATTTGGTATGAAAATCAATTTTATACACCAAACGTACCACAAAACTTTTGGTTGAAATTGGCCGCAAAATGCGGCCGCAGGGCCGCAAATATTGCCCGCAAGCGCCGCTTCTATGAATTGATTAAAGATACAAAAAAAGTTAGAGAACAACATTTTCTTAGATTAAAAAAATAATAGGGGTCTCTTCATATCATTTTTTTGATATCTTGAACTTTTTGGACCTCGGCCCAAATTTACCGGTATCTTGGGGGGGACCCGCTTTGACTAACTTTTTTTAACTTTTTTATTATTCATCCTAGATGGGGATTGTGACATATCAAATCCAATGATTTTGAGGTGCTGATTACGAATTTGGCATTGATTTGCAGCTGTTACCGTTGAGTCACGAGTGCCGGAGTTCAACTTCTTTTCGGGGATAAGGAAAGTCGTGTGATGTTTACACCAGATTTCTTTTTATACATATAATTTTTATGATTCATATTTTTTTGTTTTTGTTTGAAATAACAATAAAATTCGAAGTGTACGTGTGTTATTATTTATAATATTTTCGATATGTGCAAAAACAGCATCATTCCACGACCTTTGAACGGCTATTTATTTGAAATGGCACTACATATCTGACCAAAAATTATATAGAATGGTTTCTTTTGATAAGTCCTTACGATTACATATTTTTTCTTTTTTTTCTTATGGACAAAAAATGAATGGGAAAGTTTTTTTTGATTTTCCAAAAGTTTACTCTTTTGGAATGATGTCGTTTTTGCATGTACCGATTCAATTGTGATAACTATCACAACTACTCAAACTCGCTTTACGATATATTTGCTAGACTTGGGACTTGAACCACCGACCTCCGATTACAAGTCCGCCGCCTTATCGATCAAGCTACTGAGGTCGGTATTGATTTCCATTTAAAAAAAGTTCGAGTCGCTATCTTCTCTCGTTTCACCTTATACTATAAAATGATTCGATTGTGTGTGTGTGTAATGTGTATGTTTAGAACGCTATAACTTGAGACCCAACTGGCTCAGTGCGGCCATGCGCTATCCAAAAAGTCTATTTTTCAAAAGTTGAGCTTTTTCAAATACTAACATATCTAAGCATATTTTAAATAATTTGATTGATCAGGTACTAATAGGTGTAACTTATCAGCAAGATAATTTAGTATTTCTCGTATTAGTTTCCAGCTATGATTGAGATGCCGTGGTACTTTGTTTGCTTCATTTGCTTGCTGCTTTCAAGGTACTTATTTTATTGATTAGCTATGGTTGGTTAGGCTATGTACGAGTTCGGTGCGATAAATAAAAAAATGTATGAGTTGGGTCCCGTCTAAAAAAGGTCATGTATGAATTCGGTGGCCTGGTACTTGCCCTGATGATCAGGTAATTATAGTATTTTTTTCCTTATAGGCATGGCCTTCAATTAATAAACCGAGGCATGGCTTACATTGTATTTTACCTAACCCTACTATAAACCCAAGGCATGGCCTTCATTGTATTTTACCTAACCCTGCTCCAAGGCATGGCCTTCATTGTAATTTACTTAACCCTACTATAAACACAAGGCATGGCCTTCAATGTATTTTACCTAACCCTACTTTACCGACCTCAGTAGCTTGATCGATAAGGCGGCGGACTTGTAACCTGGAGGTCGGTGGTTCAAGTCCCGGTTTCAGCATAGATTTAGTAAAGCGAGTTTGAGTAGTTGTGATATCACGAAAGTGTTTAACACAAATATGATAACTTAACTACCTAACCCTACTATAAACCCAAGGCATGGCCTTCATTGTATTTTCCCTAACCCTACTATTAACCCTAGGCATGGCCTTCAAGGAGGAAATGGATAGTCTTGCTGAATTTAATTGTCTACAACATAATCTACTAACTTACTAATAAACAATCAATCTATATGTCATTAAGACCGTACCGAACTCGTACATCACCTTTTTTAGGCGGCACCGAATTCATACATGCGAAAAAGGTGTGGGTAATCTTCGCACCGAACTCACCTTTTGCCGTTGGTCAATGCATCGAATTCAGAAATCTCTTTAGGCCATCGTCGGCGTTTTGAATACACCAACTGTCGTTTTGTCACCTGATGAGTTATGCAACATCCAACGAGTATAAGTGCGAAATTAATAGACAAATTCTACATCAGAAGTCATTGCTAAACGTCGGGTTTCCCTATGTTACTTGTTACACAGTACCTACGCAATCCGTGACTTAGCACCACAGAGGTATTACAAAATCATCTCTTAATTCCGCCCTAAGACTTGGATGGGTGACCATTCAAATTCGTGCCCTCTTGATGCTCGCTGTTGCCGGCCCAACCCAGGTTGGGTAAGCTGGTTGGTAAGTTTCCAGCCAAGGGTGTGTAAAACCTACGTCTCGATATGACCTTAGCTCGGTTGATTATTAATCCAATTCTGCTATCAATGCTGTCATCAACTCCTTGACAAACGATTATCCCAACCGCACAGACAATTATTTGATTGGATTATTTTTTTTATTAGAAAACTCAGGTCGGGTCCCTATACTTTCCAGAATTACTTTTCTGATAACCCATGAATTTAAAAGAAGAGGACACTTACAAGAACCAGTTTGTGATAATTATGAAATTCGTTTGACCAGGTGATAAAAAACGAAATCACTCCAATAATAAACTTCCGGTAACAGGATGCTGAGTGTTAGAGGCTACAATAATTTTTCTTCGCGATTTTAATTGATCTCACTTTCTCAAAAATTTCTAACCAATAAAATTATCACTAAAATAAGATTTAACAATGCCGCGCTCTTCCTTTTAAGTGATGAAATGCGGTTACTTGTTCCTGATGATTGTAGGTACCTTACCAAGAAATAATTAAAAATAGTAATAATAAATTATTGTAATAATATTTTTTCATAATGGTAATATCTTTTCTTGATGGTGGCAGATCGTTTATGTGGTTTTTTTTTTCAATTCAAAGATTTTTTATTAGGTTATCATTGTTAATTTGTTGTTATTGTTATTATTGTTATGATAGGCAAGTTTGACTAGAATATGAAAAACTCCTCAGAGTCTCGGTTAAGTTAAGTTTTCTAGCATTAGGTGCTCTATAAATGACTCTGGAATGACAGGAAACATCTTTTCCAACAAGAATTAATCTAGATCTCCAACATTTGTCTTTTTCAATTACCTACTTTCCGATGTTCTAGTGCCTAGATGATCTAGGAGACCTAGATAGTGAGAGAACTTAATGTTTTGAATTTCAATGAGACTTTTCTGATTCTGATCTATGTGAATCATTAGTGTGAGTGTATCCCTCTAGCAGTCTAGCTAGACCATGAGTTTTATGAGTACATGCGTTTTATGTACGTTTTATGTTCGTATATTGGGTTATTCCCGTTTAATAAACAAATATAAATATAAATACGTCAGGTGGACAACATGATTTTTCTTCTTTTTCGTTGTGTTTTAACACTATAGTACCTTTCATCTTTTTCAAATTCTTCTGATAATGATTTCAGACTTTCAAATACATTTTGCTCAAATCCGTGTCATTACTGTTTTTGGAGACAAGTAATTTGGGCATGGTTTTTATTCTGCTTTTGAAAATATGAGTAGTCATTGGATTTGGAACACTTCATGCCAAAAACACCTAAAAATTGAGGTCAAAAAGGAAGTTGTAGTTCTATTTGTTTCTGATTAATAATGTCTGAAAATCAAGCACAACTTTTAATTTCAATTTAGTCTATTATTTTTTTTGTCGCATTTTTCTTGTTCTTCTTTTGAGAAAATGCTTGATGGAAATAAGGGCTGAAACAAATGCCGTTTGGGGCGAAGTGAAATGGAAGAAGCAGTGATGTTGAGAACTATTGGGCCGTATTCATAAAAATGAAGCATTTGCTTGTGAACAAAAGCTCGAAGTAAAAGGAAAAGTTTTGAAGGAAAAAGAATAGGTAGAAATAAACGGATTTGCTCATTTTCGTATTCACTTTACCATTTGCTTTTGCTCTTGAACATTAAATTTGATCTATATTGAAGCTAGAGGAGCTCTAAAAAGAAAAGGTCAGCACTATCAATGTCAAAGTACCATTTTACATCCAAGTACCATTAACTTCCAAACAAGGAAAAGCTTTTGCTTTTGCTTTGAAGTAAAAGCTTTTGCTCTCAAAACTTTATGAATACCGACTGAAGCAATTACTGCTTTTGCTTCTTTTTATGAATACAGCTCAATCTGCTAATGAGAGCACATAAGCTCGTAAGTGCTGCCCAGGTTTGTTTGTTATATTCATGTATATCTCATATAACTTCTCACTTTTCTGTTTATACTGATTTATTTGGTCATGAAGTCCTCTTACAATCTTCATGGAACTGAAAATCATGCACGAATAAACTCCCGCTTCGTCAGTTATCATTGCTGACACAAAACAGAGAAAGTAACACGAATCGAGATATTTTTGTTAGCCTTCTTTTTCTCTCAATTCGAATGTGTATTATCTCGTATGCTCACTATGTTCTTGCAATTCTTCCGTCCTTGTTTTGTCAATTAATTGTTTTCTGAGGTGAAATATAACGTCAATACTTTCATTCATCTTGACAGTTATTGGTTGGTTAACAAGTGCAGCTCTGTGGTAAACACTTCTATCTCTTGATCGGAAGGTTCAGAGTTCGAATTGAATCACGGCACGAGGCGCAGTTTTTAAACTGAATTTGCCAAATTCCGTGGCTCAGAGGTTAAGAGCATATTTTGTTCCTGACCCGGAGGTTGCGGGTTCGAATCCCGGCCGGAGGGGAAAATTCTAATCGAGTTTTTCCGTTTCCGGAATGGCATGGATGTAAAGGTAAAGTGCCCTGAAGTAATGCAAAAGCCGTTCTGGGGCACAACTACCTTTTTTTTTAAAAAAAAAAAAAAAAAAAACAGGAAAAAATTTAATACTGGAAAGCATGGCTGTAATATTTCTCTTGCTGAAGTAATTCAAGTAAAGCTGATGGTACTCACACATACAGTTTCCGGGGTAGGTGATTAATTTTTACCATCAGATTACTCAGATTTGACAGTAAAAACGTTCGAAGTGTTCAACACATGGTAAAAAGTGAGAGCTTCTAATGAAATTTTTATGACTTGTGTGAGGATTTGCAAGTAGAGATCTGCTTCACTTGGCTGAGTCCTGGGTACCATTGTGTTGAGATAACTCTGGGTAACTTTCAGTGAATGGAGAATGTCTTGGCTAATGTGTGATTTTATCGCCGAACACAAAAGTGACTGCAAATGTATATTTAACGTGCAGCGATGCAAAGACTTATAATGACCATTAATTTATCATAAAGGATTCAGTGCTTGCAGGTGAAATTTTCGTCAGATATGTATTTCAACTGACTATAAAAAAAATATAGGTAGGACTAGGTAGGTATGTACAGATAAAAACTCGGTGTTTCTCTGTTCTGGAAATAGATATTCGTTCCTATCAAAAATTATTAGTAATAAGTAAATAATTATGAAATCTATTTTTTGCCTACTAATTCGAACTTGGAAGTTCCTTTATTTCAGCTCTTTTTTTTGGCTATTGGTGCCATTATTTCGAGGGACCGTTGTCATTTTCTTAAATAATACGTTGGGTTGGATTCGACCTCACATAAATCTGAGCTACCTATAGTATAACTAAATTACATTTTACTACTCGACCAAAATTGCATGATGTGTTGTCCATTACTCCATTGAAAAAAATTGAAAACATTTTATTGCAATGTTTTTATTTATTTTATGATACATGAAAAATTTTGTTTTTTGTTTCAGCCTCACAGCATGAAACACGGTTATTGATCATTTTCATCACACTTTATTGAAAAAACATCAAGATGACGTTTCTACATCTGTCAGTCTTCGTGGCTTGGACGGTGATAGTGAGTGCAGAACAATTGTCCTACGTCGTCACTTCCAAACCTTACTACATTGAAACCAGTGAGAACGTCGGCAAGCTGCAACGTGACTTCCATCATGAGAACATCGGTGAAAATGAAATCAGTGAAACCATGGAGAATGAAAACACGCATTGTGAGCTCGGAGGTGCTTGCGGCGGTGACATCGCATCTGGCAACTTTGACGCCACGTTCAAACCATTCCCTCAGAACGAGTTGGAGAAAATTCTACGAAAATATGGAAAAGACAAGGCGTCCGACAGAATATTCAATTCAAAAGGCAGGCCTTCCAGCTCAAATGATATTTCATCAGCTCTCTCTTTTCAACCAGTCACACCTGAAAATTCGTATGACAAATCCAAATCTTGGAGCTTACTCAATGCGGACGTGAACGAAGACAAGCAAGCAGACAAGGGTTGGGTTACATTAGAACCGGTCGCGTGGTCTTCGAGTCAGATACAAAAGTGGAAACCAAGCATTCAATCGGTTGATGATCAAGATGAAGAGATAGAACAAGAGCCACCGCACTGGAAGAATCCGATTGCCTCTAAACCACAGTTTGATTCTCTAGGTTGGAATCCTAACAAACATCCGTGGCATTCGTCCAAACCCACTTCGCATGACAACTCAAAGCCAGATTACGAATATGAGAAACCTACAAACCTTTATAATAATGAGCACAATTATGAGCCGGTCAAATCTTCTTTTCCACCGATGAAACACATGAAACCTACCTATGATCCACTCAAGCCTATATATGATTCTATCAAACCAACGTATGAACCCATAGAAACAACGATTGAAAGTATAAAAGGAGTGTATGATAAACCTACTTTTAACTCAATTAAACCGACGCTCGATGCACTTGGGTTAACTTACAGTTCCGGAAAACCAAACTATGAATCAATTAAAACAAGTCTCGAGCACAGCCATAAACCATTCTGGAACCAGAACTACGAAGCCAAGCCGGGCGTGACCAAAGTTCAGCCGAGCTGGAACTCTCAGTTATCCACGGAGTCTAGGCCTCAGATCATAACTGCTCATAATCAGGATCAATTTGCTTCCTACTTGCAGAATCAGCCACAGCATCCGAGCATGTTTGAGCAGAACAATCAGTTGTCCATGCAGGGGACAGACGCGCCGGAAAGCGATGGTCACTGGGTGCTGCTCTCCAGCACGCGGGAGTACGGCGGGCCAGACCGGCAGAGGAACCTCAGTCGCTCGCTCAAAAGCAAAGAGTTTTACCGCAACGCTATTCCTCTCACCATATACAACCCCGAAATCCCGAGTCGCAAGTTAAGCCGAGCGATTGACCACAGCGACTACAAGAACTATATCCCACTCACGAGGTCCGTCGGGAACAGCTCAGAGTTCAGGAGGCAGGCGATTCCGCTCATCATCACAGCTCCGCATCTCAGCCAGTATACTCCCGGCAGACACGAGAGAAAGCTGGAGTCCCCTCCTCAGGACACAGAGGAAAGCTCCAGGACAGCCCGGCGGATGGTGAGGCTGACAGTACTTCCGCCTGTCAATGGCTCTCATACTGTGACGTCACACAACGGCATGATAGAGGTCGAGGACACGAAGCTAACGGTGGATGAGTCACACAGACAGCATCTGACCCGTATGATGAGCCTGCAGCAGAGGAGTGCTGGCGGGAGATTGGAGCGGGACATGACGTCATATCCTCAGCGGGATGTGACGTCATATCATCCCGGCAAAGTGTCCATGGTGTTCCCTGGAGCGCTCGTGAGGAGACGTAGGAGGTTTGAACCTGGCCACGGGAGTTTCTATCCGCGCATCCAAACCGCTACTCATTAAGACCCAACTGTGCTATACCATTGTTTATTAAGTAGGTCTCTTAGCAGATCATTCGTCCTCGGATTAATTTTGTCTAAGCTATCATATAGCGGGTTGAAAGTAATTCTCTTGATGTAAATGTAACAATTCAAAAACATTTTTCGCGTTTTCGAATTCTATGAGATTTAAGCCGTAGTTTAATAACTACTTTGTATACTCTTAGCTGTATCTAACTTTAGAACTATATCTAACCGATTGATGAACTATATCTAACTTTAGAACTATATCTATCAACGAACTACGAGTATTAGATAGTTCGTTGGTGGTTGGCTGCAGATATCTCAAAAGGATGATATAAGTACCTAAAGAACTACAGACTATTTCTTGTAAAAGTTTATGGTTTTTCTTAACTTTAAAATATATTTCACATCGCGAACGACCTGTTTTAACACAGAGATAAAGCGCCTGGTTAGAAAAAATAAAGTTAGTTTGTTTTTGGTCATCTAGGTACTGAAAAGTAATGGAAAACACGAAGTTACTCTTATAGTCGTGGTTATGTTACACTTTTGGATTCATAAGAGCGAAGTCACAATTAAACCTGACCTGATCTTTTCAACGTTCTTGATGCTTGGGAATCGAACCACCAACCTCCAGCTTACGACTTCGCTGCCTTATCGTTCGGTCTACTTACCTATTTTATTTTCTTTTCCATAACCTCTTTCATTCCTCGGTCAAATTTTCTACTTCCAATACTCTGAAACATTTAGGGCTTCTTCGTTTGGCTTATCGTTCGGTCTACTGAGTACGGTTGTGTACAGTAATATGATAATTCTGTAACAGGAAGTAGACAGATAATCGAGTTTAAATTTAGGAATCCTTTTCTGGTTCAATAATATTTTTTTAAAGTTTTGTCTGACAAATCAACCATGAACATTAACAACTCATTATGCACGAACGTAACTATACAAGCCTCATAAAATATCCGTTAAGATCTCAAATGACCATTACAATCCACTGTTGAAGATCAACGATAATATTAAAATTTAAGGATAGAATCCATAATTCTTTATTAGTTCAGCCTCCGTGGCGTAATGGTTGTGACTACTGCCCGTAGTCCAGAGATCCCGAGTTCAATCCCTGGTTGGAGCAGACTTTTCGAAGAAAATTCTGCTCCCTCCAAACACGTGAGGCTGGCATTTCCAGCCCTACCCAGGCTGGGTGAGGTTAATGTGGGTAGCTGGTACGATTCCCAACAAATGGAGGGTAACACCGCCGTCCTAGTCCAGTCATAAAAAACGTGCTCCACCCTACCAACCTCAACAATGAGGTTGAACAATGCCGACCCCAATAGCAACATAAGCTACTATGGGATAAAGGCAAGGGAGATATTATCTGATCCATAATTATTTTTGTATTGCCTCTATCATACAAATCCCAAAGTACTAAGTACTTGCATTTAGAAAATGAGGTAAAAAAAAGATGGCATCTCCGTGCAACAATAATCTACGATGCAGCTTTTCATCTAAAGCCAGGATCCTACCAAGTGCAACATTTTGCTGAGCAACGTTTCATGCTCTACTCATTTTTACGAATCAAAAATGACATTGAATCCCATTGACTTCGAAACGCTTTCAACACTTCCCATTTAAAGTTCGACACAAAACGTTGCGCAACATTTCGCAACAAAATGTTGCACTCAGTGGCATCCCGGCTCTTTTTCGAAACTGTAGAACTGTTCAGACTGTTGAAAGAGACTTGCTATAGCCGTCCAAAGAGGCAATGCGGCGGCCATACTTGGCACATTTCCTGTGAACCAAGGGCTTGATGAGCCTTTTGTACTATGATTATACCAAATATAACTGTTGAAATACCCTGTATGTATTGTATACTCGTAAATTAATTAATTATTGAATAATTATTGTTAGTAATTAACTAGACGTAAGCTATTGTAACCGTTAGGTTTCGTGAACCATTTTAATCATTAGGATTGGTTGATCTATTTTGTACAATCATTGATCGTGTGCCGATCATGCACCACAGTAAACATCATTAACGATGAATTGGCTAATTATGTATGTCTTATGACAGCGCGCCTATGTCTGGACTTTTCTTTCTTCTTTTTCTTCTAGCAAATGTTCATAAATACACTGTTAGTCAAGTGTGGTGCTAGTCTGGTAATCCAGGTAGCGTTGGGATCCGTTGGTTCGAATCCCACCCAATGCATGAAATAAATCATGTTCTAGGTGCAATTAGAAACGATAGAGCTTGAACAAAAAAAAGCTTGTTAGGAATTTGAGAGTCTGAGAATTGGACAATACAATCGTGCTAAAACGCCTATAAAACGTAGGGATCCCACCCAGTGCATGAATTTTTCCTCGTTAATTTGAGTATACGACCACATAATTATAAGATTCTGAGAGTTAGTTGGTAGAACATGCTTTAAGGATTAACCTCGCCTGGTGGTTACTTTCCACTAAAGAGTATTATTATTATATTTTTCCCCCTTCTCAAATTTATGGCGCCTTAACAAGACGATAAACCTGTCCTTTTCTGCGCCTGCCTTGACTCTTCTCGTACGTACACATCTATAGATAGTCCAGATGGACCAACAATTTTTGGAGAAGTGGGATGCTGTCCGTCGATTTACATATTTTAAAGGTAATCTTTTCCGTACCCAAAGCGGTAATGCCGGCCCCCAGTAGGTTTGGGAAAAGGCAAAATAAAAGAAGCTGACCTCCGTGGCTTAGTCGTTAAGAGCATTGGTTGCTGACCCGGAGGTTGCGGGTTCGAATCCCGGCCGGAGCGGAAAATTCTAACCGAGTTTTCCGTTTCCGGAATGGCATGGATGTAAAGGTAAAGTGCCCTGAAGTAATGCGAAAGCGGTTCCGGAACACAATTACCTAAAAAAAGAAAAAAAAAGTAGTAGAAGAAGGGTAATCTTAAATTATGATAAAAGACAATGAAAATTTATAGTTATTTACTATAATTTTTCATACTTTCGATCAAATCTAAAAATATCAGAAAGTATCTTTTCTATCTGGTAAACCTATAGTGAAAAAGTATCGTCAAAAACATGTAAAAATAAATTTATTGAATATTGATTTATATTGAGTATTTAATTTCGATAGTAACTCCAACAGGACTATGCCACGGAGTAGACCAGCAGTCTATAAACAGGGAGTAGACCAGGGGTCTATAAACAGGAAGTAGATCTGCAGACTATGAACATTGAACAGGAAGTAGACCAGGAGTCTACACATAAACAGGGAATATACCGTGGCTTAGTGGTTATAAGAGCATTGGTTGCTGAACCGTAGGTTGCGGGTTCGAATCCCGGCCGGAGCGGAAAATTCTAACCGAATTTTTCCATTTCCAGAATGGCATGGATGAAAAGTTGAAGTGCCCTGAAGTAAGCAAACTGATGATGACCGGACCAACATCATCCTTAACTGCTGACTTCCTTCGGCTTAGCCGAAGACAAGCGAGGATAGTTACTGGCCTAATCACGGGACATTGCTGCCTAAGAAAACATCTGTACAATATGAAGATCTTTAGGGAACCTCCTATTTGCAGATTATGTGGAGAGGATGAAGAAACTGCTACACATGCAATCTTCGATTGCAATTCCCTCTCAGAATGGAGAATAAGTATCATTGGGACCCTGAACCCAAGAGAAGCACTTATTCAACACAATCTAATCAAAAGGCTTCTCAAACTTTCTGAGAAGCTTAAACTTGATTAGATAACGAAGCTAAATCTTCTACACACAAAGGGCCCAATGTGGCTGAGGTGTATGGGCAACCCAAACCTATAAGAAGACTTGGCTTTTAAATGAAATGAAATGAAATGAAATGCCCTGAAATAATGCGAAAGCGATTCCGGGGCACAATTACCTTTTTTATATAAAAAAAAGACAATCAATCTGACTTAATCATTTAACATATTACAGGTGGTAAGCCAAAGAACTAGCTGAGGTTTTCGCTACAGAGAAAAGACCAACCGTTCTAATCCAGGCAGGGTCCCATTAAGTGCACTGCTTTGCCACAGCGGTGTAACTGTTGTTACTACCTGACTAGTTGACTACTGTCTGTGGTCCACGTATCATCCTCAAGAAAATATCTTACAGCGGTTGAGTGTGTGATGCGCTATTTTTCTAGAGGAAAATATGATGGTGGGGGAATACATAGGGAAAACCCTTAAATATCTATGTAAATATAATTTGTTGTATAAAATTTTCACGCTCAATATTTGCAAGTTTTTTGAGCTATGAACCCGCATGACACAAAAATAGCATTATGTATAAATCTTCTCTAATCTAGGATTAAATCTGTATATAGATAGGAACCTGGTATTGTAAAAATCATGACTTACTGTAAATAAACACATTATCATTATTTTTGAAAAAAAAAAAAAAAAAAAAAAAAGAGATTCTGAATTCGATCCTTGTTTGGGCAGAATTGTTTAACAAGAATTTATGTACCCTCCGAAATAAGTAAAACCGTGAGGCTGGCCCCACCCAGGCTGGGTGACGTTGTTAATGTGGTAAGCTGATACGATTTCCAGTGAGAAGAGGGTGAAACCCCAGTAATGACTTATACTACTTGTAGCGTGAATCTTGCCACAGGGTTCTTTCAGGAGTCAAAGACCTCCACAAATTCAACTGCTGGGTTAAAACCCAAGGGATAGGTACCAGATATTACTGTACATTGTCTTATTATTGTCTTGTAAATAAATAAATGAATATTAAAAGTAGTCTCTGTGGCAGAGCGAGTTAGCGCGCTAGGCATTGCACACATGGTGACCTGGGTTCGATCCCCAGCGGAGGAGGATTTTTTCTGCTCTGTACTTGGATGTTCGGGGTCCACTCATACCTCGTGAGGAAAAATGAGTAGCTGCTTTAATGTGAAGCAGCGACCAGTGGCAGAATCTTAGGCAAAAAAATAATACAAGATATTGTAAATTAAAGTGGTAAAGTCCTATGATTCTGCGCTACCCACTAAAATTGTGACATAATAACCCAAAGAAAAAGCATTATTATATTATATATTATAAATGAATATTTAAAAAAAAAAAAAAAAAAAAAAAAAACTCCACAAATTCTTGCAACACCCAAGACTGGCCTAGACATACAACCTACATCAATTATACCATTCATATATTTATATAATAACACTCTTTAGTGGAAGGTAACCGCCAGGCGAGGTTAATGCTCAAAGCATTTTCTACCACCTTCATACTTCCTGAACACCAGCCATGAAACCAACAGGAACATGGTTTGTGCGACAGTTGCGATAGAATCACATTTCAGCCAGGGTCGCTGGCACTTTGAACACACCAGTTCTCGTTCAGTCACTGAACTTGAGCAACGTCCAGCGAGGGTAGGACTTGGATGGGTGACCATTCAAATTCGAACCCTAGTGATGCTGCTTATTCCCGGCCCCACTCAGGTTCGGTGAGATTGATTTGAGTAGCTGGTTTGTGAGTTTCCAGCGAATGGAGGGTAAAACCCCCGTTATGATATGACTATGCAGCTTAAAGCGACGTTCAAAAAAAAAAAAAAAATACATTTAAAAACACACTTTTTCGAAGACAAAGCCATGAAGCCGATAGAGAACTTCAATCGGATTGTATTAAATTTAGATATACGAGATATTGCCGATATATCCTCCCAAAGTAAATATCTGAAATATCAGAGTTGATCAGAGTTGGAAATATCAGAAAAAAAAAAAAAAAATACACTGCCAATTATGGACTCAATACTTCCTCGTGATTGTGTACATGTGGCAATTTTGAGATTTTATACTAAATCACTTGTATCTCGAAAACCGCTCAACCGATTTTATTCAAATTTGTTTTAAATGGTAGAATACCGTTTTTCCTACATTCTTAATTCCACAAAAATTCTGTACCGGTAAGTCGTAGACCTCATTTTTGCACTTTCTGTCTGAACTTTTGGATTTTCTTAAATTTAAGAGCTAAATCATTATTTATTGAAAAATAATTATTAATGGCCCATGTAAAGTGCTAATACGCATAAACGTAAAAAAAATCATCAAAACCTGGTGTACCGTTCACGAGTTATAAGCGTTTAACTAAAAAGTTAGTGGTCAGGCGCATGGTCTCTTTCACCCAGAACCGCTAGTGCGAAGTTCATTAATTTAAAATGGGACCATCTACAATACGTCTCCTATTAGTGTACAAAATTTCATCGGAATCCGTTGGGCAGTTTCCGAGATTTGCGCGTTACAAGAAATATTTTTAACAGACAGACCGACAGACATACACAAAACCAAAGTTGCTCAGGATGTAATGAAACGTCCAGAAATATGAATAAAATTGAAATCGGAGCAAAAAAATATTTTTTTTTTTAATTTACGGAATGCGAATCCATTTTTAAAACACGCGGACCTACTTAAACTATTTTACAAAACGAACACAATACTTCCGATTTTTCAGCTCCTCGTCTTGAGATTTTACTCTTTTCAACATAAAAATTCTAATATTAGAAATCTATCGGAAGTAATAACTGCCACGTCCTTCACCGGAAGCTGAATAGATTTTTGCAAAATAAGGACTATTCACTTTGCTTGGTTTTACGTATCTGGCCGTATGTGGCCATGTCTGGCCGGATTGCAATAGTTCTAAATAATGGACGCAGCAAATAGGAATTTCTTTTAGAAAATAATAATAATAATCTGGCCGGATCAGAAGCATTTCTGAAACTTCTCACTTTTGCTTACGATCTCAAATAGTTGTCCTATGTCAAATCAAAAGTGATTGCTAAAGTCTTTGTCTAGATTATAATCCTGCGATTGAATATCGTGTGTGCTCTAATGAGTTCACAGTGATCTTCTATTTGATAGTAAATATAATGATATTCGCTTTTTGGATGAATAATTCGTCCAGAAATGTGAAAAACTGGGTTGGTCAAAATTTCGACGAATACAATATTTTTTTCTTATTATAGGATAGTGACATTAAAAAGTCTGGCTGGGGACTATAAACAGGAACAAGACCAGCAGTCTGGCTGGGGGATTATAATCAAGGAGTAGACCAGCATTGGCTTGGTTCTGGGGGCCCTTGTCAATTAATTATTAGCCTCCTTGTTAAGACAGTGGTAGAAGTGCTGAGTCATTCCTCTACTGTCTGGCTACCATCGTTCACGATAACGCCACCCTATGATGATAAAAGTACAAAATGGGTATCGAAAAAATCAGCCAATTTCATTCATAACTTGCTTTAATTAGCCGAATTATAAAACAGTATTGAATTTAAGATAAGTCCGACCCTCCCTAAAGTCGGAGTTTCAACAAAAGACAGAGCACCATAAACCATAACCCAACTTGAGGAACAGTCTGGCTTATCTTAACATTAATCCTGTTTTATAATTCGGCCCTGTAATGTTCACATCAATCTATCCACCTTTATTTCTAAAGTATAGTTTCGCTACCAAGGCGTTGGTCTGGTAATACCGTGGTCGCGGGTTCGAAATCCAACCGGGAAATAATAAGTTATCCTCCCAATTGAAAATTTCAATTTTGACCTTAATAATAGGTCTTGGACTTACTGCTAGAATAATGGGACTTATTAGGCCTCGTCGGGCAGTATAAATAAGGCGATATTTAAGTTTTAAAGTTATCATATTTGTGTTAATCACATTCGTGTTATCACAACTACGCAAACTCGCTTTACTAAATTCACGCTGAAACGGGGACCTGAACCACCGACCTCCAGGTTACAAGTCCGCCGCCTTATCGATCAAGCTACTGAAGTCGGTAATAAGGCGATGTTGTCGCTATTATTCGCTCGGTTGTAAGAGTAACCCCTTGACTATTATGCGAGCGTCAAGCGACAAGCAAAATCGACAGGCTACGACAAGCAAAATCAACAGGCTACGACAAGCAAAATCAACAGGCTACGACAAGCAAAATCGACAGGCTACGACAAGCAAAATCAACAGGCTACGACAAGCAAAATCGACAGGCTACGACAAGCAAAATCAACAGGCTACGACAAGCAAAATCAACAGGCTACGACAAGCAAAATCAACAGGCTACAACAAGCAAAATCGACATGCTACGACAAGCAAAATCGACATGCTACGACAAGCAAAATCGACATGCTACGACAAGCAAAATCGACATGCTACGACAAGAAAAATCGACATGCTACGACAAGCAAAATCGACAGACTACGACAAGCAAAATCAACAAGGTAAGACAAGCAAAATCAACAGGCTACGACAAGCAAAATCGGCAGGCTACGACAAGCAAAATCGACAGGCTACGACAAGCAAAATCAACAGGCTACGACAAGCAAAATCAACAGGCTACGACAAGCAAAATCGACAGGCTACGACAAGCAAAATCAACAGGCTACGACAAGCAAAATCTACAGGCTACGACAAGCAAAATCAACAGGCTACAACAAGCAAAATCGACATGCTACGACAAGCAAAATCGACATGCTACGACAAGCAAAATCGACATGCTATGACAAGCAAAATCGACATGCTACGACAAGCAAAATCGACATGCTACGACAAAAAAATCGACATGCTACGACAAGCAAAATCGACAGACTACGACAAGCAAAATCAACAAGGTAAGACAAGCAAAATCAACAGGCTACGACAAGCAAAATCGGCAGGCTACGACAAGCAAAATCGACAAGCTACGACAAGCAAAATCAACAAGCTACGACAAGCAAAATCGGCAGACTACGACAAGCAAAATCGACAGGCTAATACAAGCAAAATCGGCAGGCTACGACAAGCAAAATCGGCAGGCTAATACAAGCAAAATCGGCAGGCTACGACAAGCAAAATCGGCAGGTCACGACAAGCAAAACCTGGCGCTTGAAAGCTTCAAGTATCAGGAATATTCAGTAATTTTTTTTTTTATCATATTTGTATCAACCACATCGTGATATCACAAATCAATCTAACTCACACTGCTAAACTATTACCAAAATACGAACTCGAACCACCGACCTCCTGATTACAATTCGGTCGCCTTATTGATCATGCTACTTAGGTCGGTCATTTTATTCTGTATTTAGTTTTATCACATCTTTTCTAGGTGCCCTTTTCATGCATTTGTGGTCAAGTGGTTAAGATGTTTTATCCAGGTATCGTGGGCTCTTGCTGATTCCGACAAAAAAAATAAAAAAGTTTTGCAATTCATAAAATAAACCTACCCATAATCATTTTCTTACAGCTAGCCCTGGGAAAATGGCCAATTTGGCTACTCATAACCTTGTCCCTGAAGCTGGAGACAGCATACAATATCTGAATCTACAGTCTACACAAAATCAGGGGAGTTCTCGGAAATTTAGAGAGCTTCTTGTGCTGTCGCTAGTTATCAAAGAAATAAACAATACACCTTTCTCTTCTTGTTTTGCTGATTCGTTACTTGAAAAATTATGGGCAGGACCCGCTTTCTGTTTTTCCTAGAAAAGGTGAGACAAATCTCTTAATTTCTCTGTTAACTCATTTTGTTTACTTTGTTACCTTAGTTGATTTGAGTTGGTAAGAGGGTGGGGGATGTCGGTTTTTAGTTCCGGTTTGTGCGTAATTACGACAGTGCGAGTGATAATTAATTTAATTCTTTTAGACTTGATAATTAAAGGAAAATAGGATAGTTTCTTTAACTCCCCAAACTCTGGGAAGAAAAATACATCTCTATTTTCCTTTAAATGAAGTAAGTGACCTTTTATTTGTGAATTTAAAAATAATTCAAATTAATGGAGTGTAAATTTAAATGCTTTCTGAAATAACGAAATTGCAGGTTAACATTATTACTAGGGACTTAATTTGTGTAAGGATAATTAACCAGCTTTTTTTAACATTGCTACTTTGAGCTCGCATAATAAACAGCTTTTTTAATTTTAACTACTTTGTGCCAGGATATAAACAAAACTTTTTTTTTAAAATAATGTACCTATAACTATTTCGTGCCATAAATGGACTTGTTCAGTGATTCTAATTTTAGGCCTTAAGAAAATACCCACTTTTTGTAATAACTTATAACACTTTTTTATTAGAGTGAATTTTAACTGCTTTGTGTCAGGACGATAAATCGAATCGGTCAAATTCGCGAAAATGTCCACCAACGAAATTTCAGTCAATGCAAACGAAAATTCAGTTAATGTAAATGAAAATTTAGTCAATGTAAATGAAAATTTAGTCAGTGTAAATGAAAATTTAGTCAGTGTAAATGAAAATTTAGTCAGTGTAAATGAAAATTTAGTCAATGTAAATGAAAATTTAGTCAATGAAAACGTAAATTCAGCCAACGATTGCCCTTGCTGTAACGATTCATCCAGTGACTATTCAGTTTATGTAAACGAAAATTCAGTTAATGTAAACGAAAATTCAGTTAATGTAAACGAAAATTCAGTTAATGTAAACGAAAATTCAGTGATTGTACATAAAAATTCAGTTAATGTAAACGAAAATTCAGTGATTGTACATAAAAATTCAGTTAATGTAAACGAAAATTCAGTCAATGAAAACGAAAATTCAGCGAACGATTGCCATAAAAATTCAGTTAATGTAAACGAAAATTCAGTCAATGAAAACGAAAATTCAGCGAACGATTGCCCTTGCTGTAACGATTCATCCAGTGATTATGAAGACAGCGCTTACTGCCGTCGGGAGCACGTCCATTGGTTGAGGTTCAACGCAGAACGAGACAACGCCGGCGCCGAGGAGTCTAGAAGTGCACCGCACCTCCGGGTTCGAGACCCGTACAAGAGTCACGTTTTCCTCGACAGCGATGAGGACAATATGTTCTGGGATAGCGACAGCACGGTGTTCAGATTGAACTATGAGCAGAACAGTTATTACTCGCTGGCTGAGGAGGGGTCGGCCAATCAACTGACCGTCAGTCCGGATGGAGAGTACGTTACTTTGGGCAATGATGACGAGAGGTACAAGATAAACCATATGGACGAGGACGACGTAAGTAAAGAGGTCTTTTATTTCACTTAGGGTGCGTTTTGCATTCACATTAAACAGGGTGATAAATCACTAATCAGTTGATTATAATAATATCGCCTAGTAATAATATCGCCTAATCTATACTGACCGATTAGGACTAATTAGTCACATTTCTCCAGTAGCATGACCTGCAAGACGTATTATTATTATGTGGTCGAAACCCAAATGGGAGAATTCTTGTCCGGTTGGGTTTCGAACCCGCGACTTCTGGATTACCAGACTGGATTGGGCAACTGGAACAGACTGTTGTCTGTCCCGGTACCGACTAGGGCTGTTGGTGTGTTTATCAATGCCATGATCAATGGCAATACAATACAAATACCGTAGGAAGTTAACCATTGCCTAATTAAGAGTTAATTTAACCAATTGATTAGGGTGACAGTTGATAAACGCTCCTCTCTATGTTTTTTAACACTCAAAAAGTTACCGATTTGAGTTCTATACCTTACAGATAATGGAAAGTAAAGCAGTTGCATGTGATAAAGTACCTAACAGTTTGTTTGGTTTAAGTCTTTCATTCTCTAATTTTCAACAATTTTCTTCTTATTTATTCAATTCATGGCTATTTAATTAGATAGGAGAACTATAAACTGGGCACAATAAACTCTTGCCCCAACGATTGTGTTACTGGATCTAATAATAAATATGTAATAATGTAACTAAGCCTTTTCCTAAACCTACATGGGGTTGGTATTGTTCAATCTCTTCCTCATGGTTGAGGTTGTTTGATTCTGCAATGTACTAATCTGTAAATAGATAATCAATTTATTTGAGTTTATAATCCCCGCATCATTTTTAAACAACTTTACGAAAAAATTGTCAGTATTGACTGGGTAAGTATTTATAGCAAAATAACTTTCTAATTGAACAGGAATTAGGTTTTTAGAGATTAAAAATCCTCATTTGATGTTATCTCCTCTTTTCTTTAAAAGTTAGATGGAATAGTATGATCTTAATTTCATGTTTTTGCTATCTTTTGTGATTTTTCAAAGGCTTTTGATTGTGTACATCATTATATTCTCTTAACCGAACTTCCTCACTTTGGAATTGATGGTTTCACAAAGATTTACATACTACCCATAATAGACATACAGCAAAAAGTAAAGATGCTAAAAATGGAATCAGGTGTTGAGTATAATGTTCATTCCTCTCTACTCTCTGTAAGGACTGGTGTTCTGTAAGGCTCGGTTCTTGGTCTTTTACTCTTTGTACTTTATATTAATGCTATTGTACTTGATGACCCTCTGGTTAAATTTGTTATTTTTGCAGACGAAACTACTGTTCTAGGTGGTGGAAATAAGATTTTTTTTATAAAAAAAAGTTGGTGGAAATATTTATAATGAGGAGAAAATAAAACTAAACATGTAATATCTTAATATATAAATGTCGAAGTCACTGACTGACCACTGACTGATCATCGCTCTACAGCCCGAACCGTAAGTCCTAGGAAGCTGAAATTTGCTAGGTAGCTTTGTCTTATAGTCTAGATGTGTAATAAGACGGGATTTCTATAATATTATTGTGTTTCAAGCGTAATAAGTTGAGCCTCAATATTGATAAAACCTCTTACATCTACCTTGGTTCTTGTCCTAACTCATGCTTTATTCTGCTAATTATCTTGGTGTGATCAGAGATTCAGGACTACGCTGACAGGGCCATGTTATCTCTATTTCAAAAGTACATCTGAGAGGAAGTAGGTTTGTAGGTTCCAGTACTGCAATCTTATCTTGGCTGCATACTTCCATAGTCTATTTAGTTATGGCTGTATTTATTGGGGATTCGGAAATTAAATTTGTATTTAAATTAAATACAAAAGCGTGCAATTAGACCGATATTTGGTCTTGGAAATATAGAATCCTGCAAACCAATATTTAGAGATGAAAAATCCTTACATTTTATGTGTAGTAGTAATAGATTACTAGACACTAGTGTGCAGTGTGCACACTGCACATGTATTGTGATGTGCATCGAAAACTTTACTGAATTATCAAGTTTTTGTATGGGTGCATGTATGTCTACTTGTCTACTCAAGTTTCTAGTCTATAGATATGTCTGTTTGTTTGTCTTTCTGTATATATATCTCTGTGTGTATGTTTGTCTGTAGTTTCTGTACCTATATCTATACGTACGTACCTTGACTTTACAACTAACATGACATGCCATACACGCGTCTATATATCAGTCTTTTTATTGGAAAATATACATTTTAAAAAGTACACCAAATATCATTGGGTCTGAAGCGTTCATTTTAGGGCAATCTGAGTATTCAAAGGCACATCTCCAACCAAATACAAAAAATAAGCTATCGTACAGCTATCAAAATGTACACAGTGACCAGTCCAGTAGTTTTGGCTGTAGGCTGGTCAACATCAAACAAAAACTCAAAGCAGCAGCAACACAAGCTGCAGCAGAATGTGAAAAATGGTCATTTTGACAAGCAATAACTATAATTATATTCTCTTCTTTTTGAATCAGAAAACTTTCAAGTAAAGAAAACGATTTTCCTCCATCTTTTGTATTCATGCAGATTTATGCATCTTTAGTATTAATCTTTAGTCCTGGATTATTACTTTCCTTATCCTATTATAAGGAAAGTATTGTATTCGTCAAAAATTTGACCTACCCAGTTTTTCACATTTCTGGACGAATCTTAGCCTCAGGATACCGAAAATGTTGTTTTCGGCCATGAGTCCGTGCGTCCGTCTGTCTGTCTGTCCGTCCGTCTGTGAACAAGATATCTCGAGAACGGTAAGAGCTAGAGACTTGTGGTATGAGAGTAGCTCTTGTATACCACACGAACCACGAAACTTTTGGTTGAAATCGGCCGCACTCTGCGGTCGCAGGGCATGAATTTTTAGCTAACTGTTACATCTGAGTCACCAGTGTCTTTTGGTCCTGTTCCCATTCCTAATATGATAAACTGTTAGCGTAATGGGACTTCTTGTCTCGAGCCGACAGTCTAAATAAAGCACTACTATACTATACTATGATAAGGAAAGTCGTGTGATGTTTGCAATAGATTTTTTTCTTCTTGAATTACAATAATGGGCGAGATGATTGCTTAAGACTATCTCTGCCATTCAACCCAGTTATCCGACTCGATAAAAAGAATCAGCAGAGGGGTACAACATCTCACTTTTCAGTTTGTACTGTGAGGGGAACTGGCCCCCCCACTCATTGATTTCAACCCTTGCGCAGTAGAAATACTAGAAGTCAGGATATTGCCAGGCCGAATCATAAACCAAATTCATTCAAACATTCAGTGGAGACCTTTTTGACTACACATCAGTTTTAAAATTATTCGTACTGACAGCAGCTGAAGCATAAACTTTAATTCAATCTAAGATTAACGGTGAGCGGAGTCTTTTTTCAGTTATCTTTTTGAAAGTTCTAAAACCTCCAGACATCATGAAGATTCCGATTTTCCTTATTGTGGCAATTTTATTTGCGTATTTTGAGTTTGATTTCGGAGGACAGAAATATATTTACGTGTTCCTTGGGCTTTCGGAAATAATAAAAGTGTGCCTTTTTCTGTACAAGTTTTTCAACGAGCAGCCAGAAGAACCTGAAGATTCTGAAGAACCAAACCAACCCTAAACCAAAAACTCATATTGCAGTGAACGAATAACTATTTTTTGCCATCATATTGAGATAAAAGTTAGAAACAGACAATGAAACTTGTGGTATTCTTTTTTGTAACATTCTTTTTTGTGGGCTTAGTGTACACAGGGCAGAACAATATTCATGAACTAACAAAGTTGCTTTCAGAATTGGTGATTCCGTATTTATTTTTATATTATGTTGCATATTTATTAGTGGGATAACCACAAACCACACTCTTTCAGACATTACAGTGAGTGGAAACTTTTTTGGTGATATATCCTGATTAAATTTGAAAACCTTTCTATCTTCTTTTTGTGCTTTTGATTTCACAGCGCAGAACAGTATTCGTGCGGAAAAGCGCTGTCAAAAACATTTCGTAAAAAAGTTTTTCTAAGATTTTTTGATTTTTACCAATTTTTTGAGTCTTTTGAACATTAAAATTTCGACGATGTCTCAAGACGGAAAGGCGTCTCCAGTTAGTTCTGTCTACAGTGAGTACGAACCCAACCCCCCGAGCAGATACACCCAGAGCGAGCATGAGAAGTGGGTGAGATGGGTCACCCAGCAAAACAATGCCGAGTCACCCGTGGGCCTGGATGAGAAGGTTTCGTTCTACGTTCCTGAATCGGACAGCTCCAACAGTTGCATTTCTTTTCTGACCACTTCCACGGAAGTGGACACACACAGTGACACGAGTGGTAGAAGCAGCCCGCTCAACTATTCCCATGTCGATGTGGGTGCTTTGATGGATCAAGAAACTCAAACACTGATTTCAGTAGGGCCTGACGGATCCGACTTGGGCGATGAGCAATGCGTGACTAACAAGTGGGTAAGATGGGTCACACAGCAAAAAAATTCTGAAATACCAGAGAGTAAGATTACAGAGCAAAATATTTATGAAATACCAGAGGGTATGGTTACAGAGCAAAATAATTTGGAAACACCAGAGCATAAGATTTCAGAGCAAAATATTGCTGAAAAACCAGAGGGTAAGATTACAGAGCAAAATATTTATGAAATACCAGAGGGCAATATTATAGAGCAAAATATTGCTAAAATACCAGAGTGTATGATTACGGAGCAATATAGTTCTGAAATAAAAGAGGATCAAAGCGAGGCTAACAAATGGGTAAGATGGGTCACACAGCAAAATAATAATTATGAAGTACCAGAGAGTAAGATTACAGAGCAAAATAATTCTGAAATACCAAAAGGTATGTTTACAGAGCAAGAAAATCCTGAAATACCGGCGGGTAAGATTACAGAGCAAAATAATTCTGAAGTGCCAGAGGGTATGTTTACAGAGCAAGTAAATCCTGAGATACCAGGGGTAAGATTACAGAGCAAAATCATATAAGTACCAGAGGGTATGTTTACAGAGCAAGAAAATCCTGAAATACCAAGAGGTACACCTGTTTTCCCCCACTTTTTTCCTAATTTCGACATCAGACACAGTGGGGTCTCTTTCAACGTCTCTTCCGGTGAGAGCGACGACAGTCTTCCAATGACATCCTTGGCTGATCAAGTGACACAGACCTTCATATCAGTCACTCCTGATGGGACTTACTTCGAGATAACCAGCTATAATGTAAGTTTATTATTTGTTTAACCCCGCCCTTTAGCCTCCTTTAGGTAGGACATTAGCTTCATTCTCTTTTTGTTATTGTTTCTTTGCTCAATCTATTTATTTTACTTCCGAGAAATTTCTAATATTAGAAATCGGAAGTATTGTGTTCGTTTTTGTAAAAAAAAATATTTTTTTGCTCCGATTTCAATTTTTTTCATATTTCTGGACGTTTCATAACCTCCTGAGCAAATTTGGTTTTGTGTCCGTCTGTCGGTCTGTCGGTCTGTCTGTTAAAACAATTCCTTGTAACGCGCAAATCTCGGAAACTACTCGACCGATTTTGATGAAATTTTGTACACATCTAGGAGACATTCTGTAGATGGTCCCATTTTAAATCTATCGAATTCGTACTAGCGGCTCTGGGTGAAAGAGACCATGCGCCTGACCACTAACTTTTTACTTAAATGCTTATATCTTGTGAACGGTACAACCGATTTTGATGAAATTTTGTATGTATATGCATATTATTGTTTTACACAGTCTTTTTATATTTTCTTTTTAATTAATTATAATTTGACTCTGATATTTAAGAAAATCCGAAATTTTGGACAATAAAGTCAAAAAATAAGAACCACGACTTGCCGATACAGAATTTTTTGCAGAATCTAGAATGTAGAAAAAACAGTTTTCTACCATATAAAATAAATTTGAAGAAAATCGGTTCTGCCGTTTCGGAGATACAAGTAATTTAGTATAAAAACTCAAAATTCGCACGTGTACAGTACACAATGTGAAACAATCACGAGGAAGTATTGTGTCCATAATTGGCAGTGTTTTTCTTTATAATTTCATTTTTTTTTACTGAATATATTTTTGTCTTACCTAATAAAGCATACTATAATAATAACAATAACGTCGCTTTCAACTGCATGGTCATATCACTACCCTCCCTCCATTCGCAGGAAACTCACAAACCTGCTACCGGGCTACCCACATTAATCTCACCCAGTCTGGGTTGGGCCGGAATGCCAGCATCACGAAGTCTTCACCTCGCTGGACGTTGCTTAACTTCGGTGATCCTACTAGAACCAGTGCATTGAACGCGCCATCGACACTGGCGCTAATTTCACAGAATTTTTCTCTTATCTCCAGCACCGGGCGATATGAATCTCTACCTTCAATTCACTTTAATTCACTGAATTTGACATTAATTCTGTAAAAAATGCATGTGTTTAAGTGTCTAACAGTTTGTTCTCTTTGGGTCTTTCTTCTTCTCGATTTCAGGAAATTTCTTCTGCTTTTGCATGTGTTAGGCTCAATTCCCAAAATGTCTCCATTAACAAGAACAATAAAGAACAGATTGCGATCCGGCCCTCGTTCCAGAGAGCTCTCTGACTCTCATAATCCCCAAATCTCTCTTTCAACTTTCACTCAAAGCACTCTGATTGGTTAATTTGAAAAGTGCGTTGTATGACTGTTGAAACGGAGATTCGGGATTGGTATTTTAATAAATTACCCA
This sequence comes from Bactericera cockerelli, assembly GCA_024516035.1. Taxonomy (NCBI): domain Eukaryota; kingdom Metazoa; phylum Arthropoda; class Insecta; order Hemiptera; family Triozidae; genus Bactericera; species Bactericera cockerelli. The sequence goes on along the minus strand of CM044967.1, from coordinate 15,678,467 downwards.
ATCAGAGTGCTTTGTGTGACTGTTGCAAGGTAGATTTGGAGATTATGAGAGTGAGAGTGGTTTCTGGAATGAGGGCCTGGTATCTTCGAAATTCTCAAAATCCGAATTTTGGAATTTTGCAATTTTCGAAACCCCAGAATCGGCCTCTAAAACGTTAAGAGAAAACAAAAACAAAAAAATGCTTTCATTACGATGTGGTAGAATAAGAATACCAGATTGACGACTGGCCTTTTGAGAAATGCTCAAATTCCAATGAGCGGCACAGAATCAAAGTTAGGTAAATTCTAGAAAACTCGCCTGGAGGGTTTCTTGTATTAGATATTAGATACTGATATTTTATTAGCGGATTCGAGTAGACCTTTTGAAAATAATAAGCGATGGAATGGGCGGTTTTCGGCTTTCTGGAACCGCTCCGCCACTATCCACCCAAAACCGGTAAAACCGCGACGGTAGTTGTAGCTTTCCTTAGGACAAAGGAGACACAGGATTTTTCCAGGTTTCAATTTTTTTCCCAGTATGAGAACACAAGAAAGCTGAAACCGCACTCGGGGCTGTCAGTTCCGCCCATAAGCGGCGAAAAAGATTCAAGCATTTGCGACTTTTTTTTAGAAGACACAGAACTTTTCTATAAAATGAAACTGGTATGACACCATAACATCCTAGAAAATCATGTATCTTCTTTAAGAAAGTCACAATGCCTGGATCTGTTTCGCCACTTTTTAGCGAAACTGACGGCCCAGGGATGGTCAGGTTTCAGAATTATTGTGCTCATATAGAAAATATTTTTAGCTCCTGAAAATCCTGTATCTCCTAAAGGGTTGGGTGGAAGAGATAAGGGTTGGGTGGAAGAGATTGCCAAAGGCAATAACCCCGCCCTTTAGTTAGGACACGTGTGTATAATTATTTATTTTTTCTCCATTTTTTTCCTCGGTTTTTACTTCTTCTTATATTGTATATTAATTTGTACCTAATTAACTGTTTGTATATAATTATGTCCTTATCTAATAAAGTGTAAAATAATAATAATAAGAAGAAAAGCCGCAACTGTCTAACACCGTTTTGTCGCTTTTGGGCGGATATAGCGGCGGAACGGTGCCAGATAGCTAAAACCGATGATTATTACGCCAGAGATTTTCTAAAGATCTACTCGAATCTGCTTTCAAAATGTCGGAAAGAAAGCTATCAAAAAAATCTGCTATCCTGTACGAAAGCCGCCAGCCCCACCAGACGAGCTTTTCCGAGTTCACTTAACTTAGTTCTAGCCAGTTTCCGTGGCGTAATGGTTGTGACAACTGCCCGTAGTCCAGAGATCCGGAGTTCGATCCCCGGTTGGAGCAGACTTTTCGAAGAAAATTCTGTTCCCTCCAAACATGTGAGGCTGGCATTACCGGCCCTACCCAGGCTGGGTGAGGTTAATGTGGGTAGCTGATACGATTCCCAGCAAATGGAGGGTAAAACACCCGTCCTGACTATCTATCTCAATTAGGATGTTAAAACCAAACAGAATCAACTGGTCACAGTAGATCTAATTAGGTCGCAGTGTTAATTGTTAGGGCTTCACTGAAAACGCTGCAACCAGATCAGATAATATTAACCTAGTTCTTGCGCCGCTCATCGGAGTTAGCACATTTCTCAAAAAGACCAGTCCTCGATCTGGTGTATTGACTCTACCACATCGTGATGAGATTTTTTTTTGTTTTCTCTTAACATTTTAAAGTCCGACTTCGGAGTTTCGAACATTACAAAGTACCAGCTTTTAAAGCTTGCTCAATAGCCGAAATTCAGACTTTGATCATTTGGAAAATACCACATCGCGATGGATGCGTTTTTTTCGCTCGATTAGCGATTCGCCCAGTTGAGCCAAACACTATTTGTTTGATTGTCTATAAGCAATTAAGCAATCATTAGATTGTGTTTTTTTTTCAGGAGAGCTTTTTTTAAATGATATTTATTTACAGAGGAGACTTAACAATCAGAGTCCTTGCTCATCAGGAGAGCTTTAAATTCGGGACAATGGTCTCATGCCCCCATGAGGACTGATGAGCATTTTTTTTTCTTCTTCAAATTATTACTAACCATTCTTATTTTATGTTGTAAAGATTTTGTTAAAAAATGCGCCGATCTCATCAGAAACATATTATTATTTATGGCTGCTTTGATGATATTCTTACTCTTGGTCTTTTAACAGCGGATTGAATCAGTTAACCGCAGAAACGGTGTTCTTTTTATTGTTTTGTTTTATTTCCAGGATTGTCCATTAAGACAAAGATCATAATTATTTGTACTGTACATATGTACGTATATCTATACATATTAATAAATAATTTAATAATAATAACGGTCTCGAGATTCTATGTGGACTTATGCTACTTATGAGAGCATATTTATTTATCGTATGACTGTTTTATTTTACAAAATAAATCGGTACAATATAGAGAAGGAGAAAAAATAATAATAATAACATGACATCAGAGAAAATTTAAACGAGTGACTAAGAGATGAAAAAGGCTAGATTGAAATAGTGAGATTTTTAACAAATTCTATAGCTTCTTCAGATCCTTTGAAAAAGTCATCAAAATTACCATGATAGGATGTTAAAGGGCAATCCATTATAATGTGTAAAATGGTTTGGTTTGATGCACCACAGTTACAAGTTGGTGAGGACTTGATTCCCCATTTATACATCAGATCATTACACTTGCCAAAGTTGGTTCTAATCCTATTTAATCTAACCCAAGATCGTCTAGGTAAGTCAAAGCCAGGTGTTGCGTTTTGAATGGACGGTAGTTTCTTCATGGTTTCGGTGGCTTCTTCATCCCATCGCCTTTCCCAAGCAGATGATACGTTGAAATCTTCTTCGATAAGTTGTTTGGCTGTTTTTATAGGAGGATGTCTAGATTTCAAACGGATTGTATCCAGGGTTGGAATATCAGCATGGATCTGCAGTTCTTCCTTCTCTACTATCTTATTGTACTCTCGGAGCAGGTGTTGTTTTCTTCTGAGATCTGGTGGTGGAATATTGCTCAGTGCAGGTAGCCATGTAGTTGGGGTAGGTTTTATACAACCAGTTATTAGCCTCATAGTGTTATTGAGCTGGACATCTATTAGTTTGCTATGAGCGCTGTTCAACCAGACTGGGGCACAAAACTCTGCTGCTGAATAGACGAGACCAAGAGCTGAGCATCGTAATACTGAGGCTGATGATCCCCAAGTTGTACCACATAGTTTTTGTATGATGTTGTTTCTTGTCTTGAGTTTTTGGGTGGTTTTGATCAGATGTTCTTTAAAGGAAAGAGTCCTGTCTAGTGTTATGCCTGCCTAGGTATTTAGGATACATGTTATGTTTCAACTGGTGATTTTCAAAATTGATCTTGATTTTTGCATTTGCAAGGCTGTTGGTTAGGTGAAAGCATGTTACCTCAGTTTTATTTGGATTAGGTTTTAATCTCCATTTTCTAAAATAATTACCCAGCACGTTGAGATCTCTTGATAGTGGTTCCTCTGTATCAGTCATGTTTTTATTTTGTATTGCAAGAGCCCAGTCATCTGCATAGCCATATTTCACACTCTCAGTCTCAGGCATGTCATAAATATAAAGGCTGAACAGCAGAGGTGCCAGAACAGAACCTTGTGGTAGGCCATTGTTGAGGATCTTCTTATTACTAGTAGAGCTGCCATGCACAACTTGGATGATTCTGTTAGCTAGCATGTTGTTAAGAAGTTTCAAAGTCTTTAGGCAGGGGATGATTTTTAAGATTTTTAAAAGAAGTCCATCCCTCCAAACTGTGTCATACGCTGAAGATAAATCCACAAACGCTACAGATGTTTTTAAGCCTTTCTCAAAGCCTGCTTCAATATGTGTTGTTAGTGACAGAACTTGATCCACGCAACTGCGGTTTGGTCGAAAACCAGCTTGATTACTAGGAATCTTTTCGAATATTTTTGGGCTTATTCTGTTATATATGAGACGTTCTAGTAGTTTGTAGAGGCAGTTGAGAAGTGCTATAGGTCGATAACTCTCTGGCATATTTTCAGCTTTACCAGGTTTTAGTACGGCAATGATTTTACAAGTTTTTAGTTTGCTGGGGATATGGCCTTTCTGGATGATGTCAGAGAAAAAGAGAGCTAACCATTTCCTAGTGTAAGGACCAGAGTATTTCAGGAATTCTGGATGGACATTATCAAACCCTGCAGCTTTATGAATTTTTGTTTCCTCAATTGCAACATTAATATCACACTCAGTGAAAGCACCTGAGAATTCTTCAAGTGTGGAGCAAGAGGCTTTAATTTGTCTGAATTGTCGCTTGACTTCAATTGTATGTTGTCGGTTTTTGGGTGCTCTAGATGTTTTAACAATATGGTTTGCTATTTGATTTGGTTGTATAGCATTTTTGTTTTGTCTAATATTGTTACCGTCAGACAGTTTTTTCAGTAAAGACCAAGCTTCGCGACTGGACTTCTTAAAATCAAGATTTTCCATAGTTTCAGTCCACTTTTCTTGTCTCGCTTTATCCAGAGTATTGAGGAGTTCCTTACCCAGTTCAGGATCTTCAGTTTCAAGAAATTGGTCATAGAGTTCTTTACTATTTTGATTCCAACCAGGTATATATTCCTTTCTATAGCCACGAGGAATTGACTTTTTTGCCGAACTAATAACTGCTCCACAGAATCGAGTATAGCTGTCAACAGTTGGCGGAATCCACCCAAGGCATTTGTCTAATCTATCAGCAAAACTTGTCCAATCTGCTTTTTGGAAATTCCACCGAGGTCTAGGATATGATGTTACGAGAGGTATGGTGATTCCCAGTTGAACAATCACGGGGCGATGCTGACTTCGTGGGAACAGAGGCACTACTTTACGAGATGTGGGTAGTGGTACATTTGACTCGTCGGTTGAAACAAAACAAAGGTCAGGATTATAGTCCCGTCTCCACGCAGCAGATCTAAATGTACCAGGATCTTTGGCGTTAAAAACCAAGTGGATATTGTTGCACTCACTCCACTCAACAAGTTTATCGCCATTTTCATCATTTTCTGAATATTTCCATAATTCGTGATGGCTGTTAAAATCTCCTATGTAGACAGCTGGGTGGGGTTGTGTTGTGAGAACATTGGATGGCCAGGATCTTGAGGGTGGTTTGTAAATGTTGGAAATAGATGCTTGTCCCACTTTGACTATGACTTCGTGGATTTCATTTATACTTGAAGAAGAAATAAGAGAGACATTTTCTAAATTGCATCGAGTGTAAGTTGCAACTCCATAAACAGGACTGTAGGTAGCTCCTACAAGGTTAAAACCTGATATTTTTCCTCTAGATAACAAGTCACTCTCACTATCAGAATGAGTTTCTTGGATACAAAGTACGTCAATCTTATAATCTAATAAGAACTTTTCTAAAAATTGGGATTTGGGAATACTAATGCCTTCAACATTGATTTGACAGATATGTAATATAGGACCAATATTTCTTGTGTTTTCCTCACGAGGACTAATGCTCCCGTAAGACATTTCCTTGGGAATGAGAGTTAAATACTACCAATAGTCAAAAAAAATAAATATAAATACTGTACTTCCTTATGAGGATACAGAAAGTAAATAATCAAAATCGGTTAACAGTCAATGGTGAAGCAGAAAAAAATTTGAATCATAGAAAATTAGTAGGTATAGGTAGAAAATTTGTACCGAATTTGAATGTAAAATAAGAAAGACCAGGAGATCAGATGTCATCGATTGTCTGGTAGTCAAAAAATTGTTAGTACTTTAGCCGCATTAAATACGTTGCCCGGGGTGAACCGAACACAGTGAGGTTGTTTTTTAACTTGAGTACTGGACGATTTGGCTTTCGTTTTTGTGTCTGTTTGTCTGTCTGTTCCGTGATAACCCCCGATCCGGATTCTTTTGTAAACATGTTTGTTGATGCCCTAGAATTTCATCTATTTTTTTTCTTTCATTTTTTGGGCCAAATTAGGCCACTCAGGGCCGCATGAGGGTCGTTTTGGTGAAAATTGAAAATGATTTTTCTTAATTTATTTAATAGAGCAATGCTCTCGAAATTTTGATTTTTGCTCTTGAAATTTTGTAAAATCAAAAAAGGGCCGCAAAAGTGGGCCGGTTGATCTTTTTAAATCAAAACCCATCGAGTGGGGTATTGAATGAAAGGTCTCAATGTCCTCATGCTTGATATGACATTTTTATTTCGAAAAATAAAAGTTATCATATTTGTGTTAACTACTATCGTTATAATATCACAACTACTCAAACTCGCTTTACTAAATCTACGCTGAAACCGGGACTTGAACCACCGACCTCCAGGTTACAAGTCCGCTGCCTTATCGATGAAGCTACTGAGGTCGGTTTATTTCGATAATAGAATCTGTGTGAGGTTTACAGTTCACAGAACTACTAGTATTATTCGGACCCAGATTAGCAATCATTCTTTTGTTTTTCATGTGTTTAGTGGATGTGCACTCTGCACCTTTCAGAAAAATCACTTTTCTGTGGAGGTAGGTGTATCTATATTGTGTTGGTTCTAGGTTCCAGAAAGAATACACTAAAAATCTGAACTGGCTGCTTCACAGAGGTTGCGTTTGGCTTCAGGTCTTTCATCGAGAAGGACAGAAGAGATAAAATGCGCTGTGATTGGTTGAAAACTCCAACTTGAGTGTGTGTCTGGCCTATAGCTTAACTTTAATCCTGTTTCATTATGTGGCATGTTGCGATACCTAGACTCTGGGCGTCCATATAATACTCTCACCACCGTGATGTAAATATCTGTGCTTATCTCACGGACACGGAATTATAATAAAATTGTAATGTGGCCTTTAGTCTTACTCATTTTCCGTGTTCAGTTACACATAATCAGTATCAGTATAATCAGTATAAACAGAAAAGTGAGAAGTTGTACTAGATGTACATGAATAATCATTCTACTGCGCTGCAGCCCTTTTTCCAATTTGACCTCCCTCACTGTCTCCATGCTGTCTGTCATTTTAAGTTGTTGGTTCTTAGTTGCATATGTGGCAGGTCTCTATTGATGATATCTCGGTGATGGCAAATTCAGAAACAATGTACGGTAATGCCTCATTGTGTGGAGTATAGGGTTTGAAAAATTAAATGTTGGGCCATGCCCTAAGAGTAAGACAGAACTCTGGTGCAGTCAGACGAG
>CM044967.1:15658311-15671201 GCA_024516035.1 Bactericera cockerelli | reverse complement strand
AATTTGTACCCACTATGTAAAAATGTAGGAGTTACGTACCCTAAAATTTTTTTTTTTTTTTTTCCTTCAAAACTTTAAATATTTTTATTATATATTTTTTTTTTTTTTTCAAAAGTTAAACATTAATGCATCAATCTTCTACTCGTCCCATTCCTGCACCATCTTCACATTCAATCCCTCTGATCCTCCGTCTCGCCCCTCTCACTCTCATGGATACTGCTCTCACTATCGAAATTTGTATTTTCACTTTGAGCCAACATAGCACATGTGAATAGCTTTTTTTTCCATTTATCACTTAGTTTTCTTGCAGTGTGTTGTATGAAACTGTTATATTCAGCACCTAATGCTCCATTGCAAGATACAATCATCGGTGTAAATGAGGCTCGCAGATCTTCGGCAGCTTGGTCATATTTTGAGTGCTTTTCTTTGTCATACACATATGATGTCAGGGTACATTTAATCATAATATATGCTTCACCCAAACGGGAAAAGATGGCAAATCATTGATGATGATTTGCCTGTTGAAATTTTTTTTCATGTTTTCTCCTCTTCTGTTTGGACAAAATATCAAATTTTAGCTCTGAACTTTAGCTAAAATGTAGAGTAATGGCTTGTTACAGACGGTTCATTTTGCGAATAAAAAAATCAATAGTGATTTTGCAGAATCCACAGGAATACTTTTACATGATCTTTTAGTAACTCAATAATCTTTCACAAAAATGATTCAGTAAAGTAATTCCTGAATGAGACTGACAAGAAACGCTGATAGTAACACAGAAGTGGCCAAAAAAGAAAGGTTTACTGGACAGATATACAGCCAAAACTGAGTTCTATAGTATATACTATGAGTACTTGAATAATGATATCAAAAACCTAAGAAGAAAATAATGGGTAACTTAACATATCCTAGTAATCTATTTACAAATACAACAAATAATGAAAGTAGCATAGCGTAAGTAAATAATACAAAAAATACTGCAGATAGTTATTCTAATTGAGAATAACCAACACCACAGTAATGCTACTATTCTGTCTTGGCAGAGGGATCCACACACAGCGAGAAAAGATCATAGGCAGGCATATTCTTTGTGACGTCATTGAATGCATCCAGTTCTTTCATGAAGCTTTCCCAGAAATTCTCACTTGCGGGCACACTGAAGAGTTTCTTTATTATATTGTACACAAAGTCTGCTTTGGCGCGTACCTGAAGTGAAGACAAAATAAAATAAATTGGCATAAATAGAAATAATGTTGTTAGTTAAGCTAAATTATTAGCGCTGCACAAGTTATGCTGATTTTTTAAGGTCTCTAATCAAAATCATCTCCTCTTAAAAAAAAAAAAATCATCTCCTCTAATATCAACAATTCAACACCACTACTTTAACTTGAAAGCAGAGGAAGTAATACTTTTTCACTTTTTCTTTAATCTTATTTTTCTTGACATTTTCTTTGCAAACTATCATTTAGTGCTGAATGACTATTGACATACCTGTACAACTGTAGGTACAGTGTACAAAAATGTTCACTGAATTATTCTAATTTACACAAGTATTTCATACCAATTTAAATAACATAGCAAACAATGAAACACGAAATACAATTCTTTACATAGGTAGTTTACACAAGCCATTGATTGCAATGTTTAAATTCATTAACATAATTATTTATTTAGAGCAAAGTTAATTAATGCCTAAGAAATTTTAAACTTAATCCCAAGAGTTCATATTCCCCTTCTTGATGAAATAAACCGCCGCTTAAAAGTATTACATCACAGCTCGTTTTCTCATTTAACTCCATCTTATTTTACTGTAGGATTGATTTCTGCTATACATGAGAAAAAAATATCTTCGAATATTCACTGTCAAAATGTTTGCCTAAATTTTTACTTAGGGATTATTATTTATTTATCTTTAGAATAGCTTATACCCACAGTTTAAAAGAAAATCATATTCCAAAGTTAAGCCATTGAGCTTAGTCAGTCAGTTTATTAAAAACTAAGTCAGTATTCATACACAAGAATGGTGTTTCATAATTATAAATTTGTCTTTCTACATGAACTAACCTCTGCAGCTTTAATATTGAATGCATCTACTTCTTCTTCAGTCATATTCCATTCTGCTGTGTTGCCTGTGTATCTAAAAAATGAGAGGGATGAAATAACATTACTCCATTGATACTGGTAGAAAACACACATTTTCAAAAATCATTTAAAAAAAAAACCAATTTACGGGTTCAACCCATGTGCTATCATGAACAAAACTGACTCAATCATAGAAAATTGTATTCACATGTATGTGACGGCTACTAAATTTGGTAATTTTTACCCTAAGACAGTACCATGGTCACGCCGTCCAATGAGGACACACATACAGTGACCACCGTTGGGTCATGCTGTCTCATATGTTTTAAAAGAATCCTAACTACTCTGTTGTCATAAAAATATTTTATACAATAAAAATATTCAATTTTGACATATGTTTCCACACTAAAATGTGTATCTATAGTATTTCTAACATTGAAGTCATCAAAAATGTTGAAATGCTGCATATTCTCTGCAAGAAAAAAATTGTTGCCTTCGTATGATAAAATGTAAAATAAAAAATCTTAAAGCTAAAATGAAAAAAAAAGAAATAACCAAAACTGAAAAAGGATGCCAGTTTTGATTTTTTTTACCTCTGAAGCCTCCTGCAAGTGTCCACAATCTCTGGATGCTTTTTGAGCATGAGAGGTGTTATCGGGAGAACACTCAGTTCATCCAGTGCCTGCAAGCACTCATCACAGTCTGCATGGTCAATACCAATTGCATCTTTGATACGGAGATCTATGTCCAACATGGTCACTTCTAGTTTCAACTGTGTCTTAATGGTTTTTTCATTGGCCATTAATTCAGCCTGTTGGGGAGAAAAAGATTCTTAGTTTAGTTTTTTGTTAATATAATTTCATATTTTCACAAGTTGTTTACTTGTGAAAGCCAGAATTTCTCCTGCCTGTATGGAAAGCAAGAAAATCTTGATTACCTGAATATTTATGTATTAAAATAATAATAATGCAAAAAGCATTAAGCTTTCACACAAGTTTTGAGCAAGTGACCCATTCCTAGTGTGTGAACAAATTATACCATGAGTCTTTTAGTCACAAACACATTGTCTATGTTGTGCCATACAACTCATGGGACAAAAAAAAACACAAACACCACCCAAAAAAATCTACTTTATTTATTTATTTTATTTATTTATTTACACTTTATTTTTTTTTACAAAACTATCATCAACAACAACAAAAAATATAACAATAAATTTTTTTAAAAAAAACTTAGAAATATGTACAAAAAGAAATATTAATTTTTATTACAATTGTTTTGTAATCCGGGGCGAAGTTAATGCCTTAGGCATTCTCTGCCACTTAACCCCGGATACAAAAAAAAAGAAGAAAAAAAACAAATAAAATAAAACATATATATTTACATTATTATAAAGAAAGAGAAAGAAGAAAGAAAAAAAAAGAAAATAAACTAAACTGAGGATGGGGATTGTTGAGATGAAGTGTGATCCATTATTGAATCACAGTGAGAGGAGAAAAAGAGGTACTTCTTGTTCTTAAGCAGTGTGATTCATGTATGGGTCACATTTGAAATCATCCAAATCAGGCCCCCATCCCCAGCATAAACTATTTTTTTTAATCCCCCATATATACATGTTAATTTGAACTATTTAAACCAAGAGAAAACCATTTATTATTTTGTAGTTCAACATCAAACTTACCTGCACTTCTGACTGGCACTGTTCTTCTATGATTTTATTATACTCATCACTAACAGTCTCACCCTCCTCAATTTTTTCCTTAACCTGCTGAAATTCATTCATTTTGTTCATCTTCCAAAGGTTGATTGACTTCTCAGTTTTGCAGTGTTCAGGTGGAGTAAACTTGTTAATATCAAGTATAACCAGCTTTCCATCCATGGTTTTAAAACGACAAACACTAGCTTTGATAAGGGCTGCATCTGTTTGTCCAGGCAAGAAAGTATCTTCCTTGAAACTACCTGATTGGCGAGAGAAACTATCATTGTCATCTGGATCAAATGTTTTCTTGGGTTTGATTTTGCGTCCAGAGGTAGTCACCTTGAGAACAGGACTAGGTTTGTGATAGCTGGGACTGTCAACATCCATAATTTCAGACACCCGAGGAGTAGATATTTTGGATTTAGGTTTGCTTTTCTTTTCCAAGACTTCATCAATAACAAGACTTCCTGAGAAAAAAGGAAATATTAGGTTAAATAAAGTTTTGAAAGTACATACTTAAATTCATTTTTCCCCCCTTTTATGCACAAAATAGAATAATTTTTTGGTTCCATATTTGTAAGCTAATCATTAATCCTTTAAAAAAAAAAACAAAAATCATTCAAAATTAATGATAACAGTTAACAATAAAATTCACAATGAGATGGCAGAATTATTTGAAATCAGTTACAATTTCAAGATATTTACATCCTGTTATCACTACACTTTTGTCCCAATAACAATAATGGATGTATTAAAGTAAAAATGATATAAATTAGCTTTCAAATTACCTTCATTGTCACTACCAGCTTGTGTGTCAGATGTGTCAGACTTGGGAGCAGGAACAGCCGTAATACGAGACTCCGGAGTTCCAAAGTCACATTCAATTTCTTGTAAAGCCTCTGTGAAAAACTTCCTCTTGACACCTTTGCCATACTTTTCCTTGAACTCCACATAAGGGAAGAGTTCATCTTGGCGACAAACACCAGTCTCTCGGGTTCCGTAGAAGAAGATGTGATATTTCAGGCGATTTGGAGTTTCGTCTGCAAGACCTTCGATTCTCGCAGGCCATGGTGGATATCCGCGAACTTTTGCAAACACCTTATCATTGGTTTTGAACTTGCGTTCGGCTGGCATCTTCAATGAAGGTAGGGAGCTGAGTGATCACAAATTTAATGATAGGTACAGATGGGGTGGAAATGAACGTCGAATAGTTTTTCCAAGAATGATTTGAGATTGAATAAGGTCAGATGCAATGGATAGATTTTTTAATTACAATCAATTTTGTTGTAATTTAAAAAAAATTACCCACAATAAATTATTTATTTTGTTTTGTTTAAAAATTAAAAGTGCTTGGCGCCATGATATTATGTTACCGTTCGCGTTGCCTCGTTGCCGTTGAAAATCGAAAAATTCTTTACCGCTCCAAAAAAATACTCAAGGGCCATTATATCGTCGTCCCAAACACGAAGTGGCGTATCTCAAAAAAAATGGACATTTTGGCGTATCTAGTTCTAATCATGGTTTTTTTATCACCTCACGAAGTGGACGTATCTCTATCTAAAGCGTTCCAATTTTATGAGTATATTTAATTTCGGCGTACATTGTTTCGAATATTTCTTTCAAAGAACGAGCTGACGTATCTCGATTTACGCTACTAAAGTTTGTATTTTGAAGATACGTGTTTGGGACGACGATATTATTACTCTTTCTAATAAAATGGGCCCTTCTTGGTCCCTGATGGTCTCAAACAATAGTAATTATTATAACTGTATGACTTTATTGAATTCGTAGTGAAGTGCACATAATTATTTTTTTAATTTTATACCCCACAAGATCGGGCTTCCAGTAAAAAAAAGGATAGTGTGAACAGGCTCTTATGGTCTCGTTGACCCTGATTTGATAAAGTTCATAAGTTTGAGTCATGAAGTACAATTTTTGTAACTGTACAAGAAGATTCAACATGTATGCACAGGTTTTGGTTGTCCTTTTTAGGAGGGTATACTGTTTAACAAAAAGTGCTTTACTGCTTTCTAACGGAGTGACACGCCCTTACCTGTTTGAGCTATTGGAACCGGCAAATTTTCATATATCTAATAATAAATAATAATACCGTTAGGGATTGTATATTTTACGGTACATAACCAATTTACAATATTAACAAAATATAAGATAAGATTTTTTTTTTTTCTTCTACAGACACAAACAAACTCTATACTCATAACTTTAATCGTTTAAGATCTACAACTTGTAAAATTATAAGTGTTTTTACTGTCCAAAAACACTAAATGTGAACAGATTATTCACAGACTTCTTGTAGAAACCTGTTCATTATACACAGATTTGTATAATCTGTGACTTGTTTGAGCCATTGGAACCGTTCACAGATTTCTATATTTCACAGCTTTAGAAAATCTGTTGTACTGTTTTATTTGTTATTTTTGTTGATATGACAATCTGCCGACCACAGATTACATTCAGTTTCAGAATTCGTATTTTGTAGTGCTATCTCATATCTCATAGACAGTATGAACTGTTTTTTAATAAGTAATGCTTAATTATTACAATAATTTGAGTAACACATCTGACTGTACAACCACAACTCTTTGTCAATTAGTATTATAATATGTACTAATTTAATTTCTCTGTAGAATAATTATATACTTTACACTGTTGACTGTTCAATAATTAAATTGTGCATAGCTTCATAATTCATAGGTTCCCTCAGTTGAGTCAGTTCTAATTGTAACATCTACTATCAGTATTATCGTTCGTTATCGTGAATTTGTACTTTACTTTCTTGTCTTGATTTCTTGAATGTCTAATTATTGTTGTGATTTTCGTTTTTCGTTGCAACATGTTACTGTAAAATTACTGAACATTCTTAAAAATAACCTTTTCCTTCAAGAATAACAAAAATTGGGCACCATGTCAAAAAGTAACATTAGCACTAAACAACCTTTGATTCAACCTCAAAGAAGAGTCAGAAAAATCAGCACTACCAGCAGGGTAAGCCATGTTCTGAATTTTATCCGATTATTAACAAAACTATGGTACTAACACTTATATTACCTGCTGATTTTGTCAAAATAATAAGCAATGCCAGTAGCTCCAGGAGGTATTTTGTGTTTAACTTGAGTAGAAGGAACTAGAATTAAACTCTGTCATTTTTTCCAGGGAGCCTATGAGCCCGTCTTCAACTGACGACTTTGACGGGTACACAAATCACTCCGTCCTACACCACTAGCACTACATATTATAGGTCTAGTTGACATGAGCTGTCTCTAATGAGTCTTAGAATTGTACACTAAATTTACTCATGTCTCAAAAACCACCTTCACATCACATGGCCAGATTAACGGTAAATACAGATTTTCCTAACTGTTGTCTGTGATACCCCTGTAGTGAAAAATGATTTTAGTGACTTGGATGTTAAGTAGAAGTTGTTTGATGTTTTGTTGTGCATAGATCTCAATCAGTTTGTGGAAATTATCCTTATGAATGTTTTTAACAAATTCATTTTAGACACCTGTTTGTTTTTTCTACAAGGATTCAATTACTTATTCCATTTCAGATTCCTTAAAAATATCTTCAAAGTATATGAATTCTTTGTCAAATTTAAGTGAATAAGTGATAAGAATTCTCAAATTCTAAATTCAATAAGTGATTGATTTCTTGTATAAATCAGTAAACAGAGTCATTAAAATATTTGTTCAACTCACTAGAACCAACAGTTGAAGTTCAGAATGCATTGAATGACTCACATACTATTTGAATAATAACATTAATTCTATATTATACTCTATTTCAGTAGGTAGGTAATTCCTTTATCCAAATTTCAATCCCTTAACAAGTTGAGTAAGAAGCTTACTTATTTATTATTACGTAGCTAGAAGATCTAGTGGGTTTTGATAATAAATGAAACCTTGTAGTCTCCCAAATCTTAGAAGCTAGTTTAATATAACTTATAGCTTAGGGCAAGAGCTTTGTATATTAGTCAATTGTAAATCATAAAATAAATAAAACAATTAAAATAAAAATAGAATCAGTCCTTCTCTGATATATTTCCCTGTGATGAGGTTGGTATTTTATACCAGCTTTCCCAGTAAGTAAGTAGGTATACAGTAATGTGTGTAAACAAGACAAGTAGTTGTTTAGTCAGTATTCAAGTATATGAACATACAAGTAGTTAGCGTTATGAGTATGTGTACATGTTCCAGCATATACAAGTACTTAGTTAACAAGTATGGATCTCAGGTGATGACATTTCTTCTTTTAACTATCTTATGTTTTTAGTATTATAATGATTTGGATACATGATGAAAATAATCCTCTCAGTTCTCAAGTTCTCACCAAACATTATAATTATTATTTCTATGCATTTGTCATGAAAATCTATTCTTTCTACCTTTTTTTCTTCTTTTTGAACTTTCAGTTTTTGATCATTCCAAACTTTCAAGTACAAAACATGTGCTTTTTTTAATCAGATTCATTTAGAAGGTACCCTCCTTGGGGTTTGCAACAAGCACATCAAAGAGATGAAATCATTAGGTACACCATTTAGTCAGGAAATGTTTTTTTTTTTTTTTCATTTTGAAAATACCCTTCACAAGTTATTGCCTGCAAAGAACATTAAAATTCCTAATCTCTAAATTTCACTGAATGCTTTTAATAAGACTTTATATAATCATATTTTGTTGACCCTCCTTGGGGTTTGCAACAAGCACATCAAGGAGATGAAATCATTAGGTACACCATTTAGTCAGGAAATGTTTTTTTTTTTTTCATTTTGAAAATACCCTTCACAAGTTATTGCCTGCAAAGAACATTAAAATTCCTAATCTCTAAATTTCACTGAATGCTTTTAATAAGACTTTAAATAATCATATTTTGTTGAGATGTCATCTAAAACTTCGTGTTTTGTGAATCCTATCTTTAGAGAGTGAGTTGGGTATGTATGATTGATTTTTAATCATAGTTTCTTTGGATTATTATAAATATTGCAAATACCATTTTTATATTTGTTTTTATAAGCATGATATTATTGGTTGAACCTAAATATTTATTCATTTTTAACTTCATATTTACTGTCAGATTTCTCATATTCAATGGTAAATGTTGTGATTCTAACTGACAGTTTAAAATGTTTATTATTCATTTGATGTTTCTGCAATGTTCTCTTATTATGTGTTGTGTAGTTTTGAAATGTTTATTATAATGTGATTTGGAACTTCATCAACTGATGAGTTAGAAAAGAAACAGAGAACAATTGATAATTTTAATATTTATTACCAATCTTGAAAAAATTAGCCAGCAAACATGTGCTTATGCAAAAATAAAAAATAACCTGCCAATTATGGATGCAATACTTCCTTTTTAATGTTTCATATAATAGGTGGGTATATACAGGTATACACTTAGCAGTAATAAAAGGTCAAATTCTATTATTGCTTTTTTTCAGATTTTTTTTTTTGTAATACTAAAACTTGTATCTTCAAAAGTTCTCAATCAATACTCCTTCTATAAGTTCTATGTTCTATATGGTAGAATACCATTTTTTCTAAATTCTAAAATTCTAGAGATATTCTTAAATTGAAAACCTTAATTTTGCACTATTTTGATATTCTTAAATATTTGAACTGAAAAATAATTTATTCAAAATAATTTACCACCATATTAAGTAAAATGTTAATAGACCATTAGATTATAACCTCAAATCTCAAGTAATTTTAAATTTGTCACTTTTGGTTTTAATTCAATACAAGACTGCTGGGATTTGCACACCTGTAAATTTAAAAAAAAAAATCTAGCTAGAAGTCATCAACATTCAATTTTATTTCAAGTTACCAAGTCTGTCCAAAAGCTAATACATACTAGACTGTAATACAGCTTTTCTCTTCTGTAAATATCAGTATGAAGAGAAAATATCCCAACCTATAAGAGGAGTCTTTGAAATGAATTTCAATCTCATTGATTGAAACTAATGCAAGACAGACAAAATGATCTGTAAATTGCTGTAGATAACAATTATTACAGATTTGCCTGTTATTTTTTCGAACATCATTTTCGTTTGGGTCTTTCAGTTATTTTATCTTATCTTTTATAAGCAAAATGAAATCAACGTTTTAAACAGTAATACCCTCTTAAGAGATAACAACGATACATTGAAACACTTGAATTCTATGATTGAATTTTTTTAAATGAGCTATCAAATCTTGAGTACAGACCTATCTCAGTTATTAAATAACAAAATGGCTGATTGGAGATATAAAGTAGTCCCTTGGAAAATGTGTTCCTTCGTTTACATTACATTAAAATTGTCCTATTTACAGTATTCAAGGATTACTATGAGTAAAAGGTAACCTTCAGGCGAGGTTAATGCTGAAAGCATTTTCTATTACCTAACCCTGAGAGTCTTAATTATTATGTGGTCACAAACTCAAATTAATGAGGGAAAATTCATGCATTTGGTATTGCATTTGCATTTTTCAATTTCAATGGACGAGTTCAATCAGCCCAGAGTTTTGATAACATAATTTAGATTCACGCTGTATAAGTTTTATTATTACTATCATATCAGTTTCCCATTAGATCTACCTATGCCTTTTTTAGTCTCTAGGGTCCCATTACGCTTTCGTCCATTCATCATCCCCAGTCCTCACTAAGGGACACGCCCATTCTCAACTTGGTAGGTATAACCTGCTTACAAAAGCAATAAGCTGCTTACTAAAGCAATAAGCTGCTTACAAAAGCAATAACCTGCTTACAAAAGCAATAAGCTGCTTGCAAAAGCAACAAGCTGCTTACAAAAGCAATAAGCTGCTTAAAAAAGCAATAAGCTGCTTACAAAAGCAATAAGCTGCTTACAAAAGGAATAAGCTGCTTACAAAAGCAATAAGCTGCTTACAAAAGCAATAAGCTGCTTACGAAAGCAATAAGCTGCTTACGAAAGCAATAAGCTGCTTACGAAAGCAATAAGCTGCTTACGAAAGCAATAAGCTGCTTACGAAAGCAATAAGCTGCTTACGAAAGCAATAAGCTGCTTACGACAGCAATAAGCTGCTTACAAAAGCAACTTGGTCAAGTACACAAACACAAATGCAACAGATATTATTCCAGTTAGTAGAGACAACACCTGAAGCTCTGTGAGCAGTCTTGTACCATAGAGCCAATAAGATCGGTGCATTTAACCTTTGTTATCTGAAGAAAGAGAGAGGTTAAATACCAACCATTAAGATTGTAAATGTATGCATTTATTTACATTCGTAGAAATCGTAGAGCTTATAATACTGGGCAGCATAGTTTATGGGTGAATATTTCCAAACGTGGTTTTTTGATGTCCCCATTGAATAAAAACAAATCGGTAAGGAAAAAATAAAGGAATCCACTAGTGAAATGAAGAGAACACATTAGCTTTAACTTGAAAGTACATAAAACATTTTTTTTTTATTATTATTTATATAAAAAATAAGTACATGATATCAGCAAATGTCCGTCCTCTGGCCTGTCCCCAGCTTGTTTTAGATTGTTTAAATTTATAATAGCTCAATTCCTTTTTAAATAATTAAATTAAAATATATTTTTTTCAAAAGCCAAGAAGACAACTACTTAACATTGAATTTTATTTTATTAATTACCATTTCAATTATTTCTATTTTTGACTTTAAAGTGTGTCCCCATACTTTTTGTCCTTCCTCTGGCAAGCCACTTTATTGCCGTTTTCAAAAGAGGGGAAAGTAACGTCACTCTATGAAAGGAGGGGAAACGTCTCCTACCTCTCTTGTGATTCTAATTTCCACGTTAGTTTTGTTCGATGTTTTGGTTGTTTGAAGATTTTCAGGAAGTAAGGTCGTGCGTAAGTGCGTCACAGAAGAGCTTGTCTTTCCTCTGGCAAGTAAAAAGAAAAGATTTATTTTACTTTAAAAAAATATAATGAGATGTTTCTATTTTATTTGCAGATTATTTCTCCATTTCGAAAACAATATTAATATTTTTCTTTTAATATTGCACTCAAAAGTTAGAGTTATAGTCAAAATGTCTCTCCTCTGGTAGTCCTTCCTCTGGCTATTTTGTACCTATTATCTCTATTTTTTAAAAAACAGGGAAAAATAGAGAAAAAATAATTTCTCAGAAGTGCACCCTCTAAATACCTAAATATTAATATCCTAGGTACTTGATTTCCCCACATTCAGCTAGTTATTTTAAAAAAATTGGCATGGGACAAAAATTGCCCTGAAAAAACCACGTTTGGAAATATTCACCCTTATAGTGAGTCGTCAATAAACAATGTGATGCGGAGCAAAACAATACCAATTCTAATAGCCTCTTATTAATGTATAAATGTGTTTCTTTGTGTTATTATATCACAATTTTTAGTGGGTAGCACAGAATTATTGGATTTTTCCATATCTTTAATATCCTAATATTTTTATATTTGCCTATAATTCCACCACTGGTCGCTGCTCACATTAAAGCAGCTACTCATTTTTCCTCACGAGGTATGAGTGGACCCCGAACACCAAGAACAGAGCAGAAAAAATCCTGCCCCGCTGGGAATCGTACCCAGGTCACCGTGCGTTCAATGCCTAGCGCGCTAACTCACTCGGCCACGGTGACTTCAATAGCCTCTTATTTATACTGACTGAAAAATATTACTATTCAAGGAAACTTACTTAGTTTTCATTGTTTAGTTTCAAACTCTCACAGTAAAATAATGAGGAAAAATTCATGCACTGAGTGGGATCCGAACCAATGAATCACCAGGCTACCTGAATTACCAAAATATCGCCGAAATTAACCACTTGACAACCCATTTCATGTATTTTTTCATAACCAGGCTTCCGATGAAATAATAATAATAATAAAAGAAATAATAATAATGATGAACAAAATAATATCGATAAGGCGGCGGCGGACTTGTAACCTGGAGGTCGGTGGTTCAAGTCCCGGTTTCAGCTTAAATTTAGATAAGCGAGTTTGAGTAGTTATGACATCACGAAAGTGATTAACACAAATATGATAATTTGAAAGGAAAGAAAATAAGAAAAAACTTTTCCTTTTCCCAACCTACTTGGGGTTGGCATTGTTCAACCTCTTCCTCATGGTTGAGGTTGG
>CM044967.1:15612592-15658211 GCA_024516035.1 Bactericera cockerelli | reverse complement strand
CCATCGTCAGCATAAATATTGCTTATCAATACTGCACTACCATAGCTCATGTGGGATTCTATCATATCTTAACATTAGTGAGAAGTTACTAGGTATGTTATATACAGTGTGACTCATTCACAGCATCACCTGTACAGAGGTTATCATTTTTTGTTTAACTTTGTTTTTTTTTTATCACGAGATAAAATTCATTTCATGGGTGAAATCGTCATAAGAAATATTATAAATTGGTGTTTTAGATCTTAACATTGTAAAATTAAAATAAATAAATTGAAGAAATTTAAGGTCGATTTCAACTACATACTCACTATCACGAGACTTTAACCTCCATTCGCTGAAAACTCACGAACCAGCAAGAATCTCACGTGTTTCCGAATTTGTCACCCATCCAAGTCGTCGCCTCGCTGGACGTAGCTTAACTTCAGTGACAAAACAAGAACTGGTGTATTCAACATGTCATCGACGCTGACTATAAATTATCATAAAAAATGTCTGACTTAAAAAAGAGCTCTTGATAAAATTTGCCATGCTTGGACTCAAACCACCATTCTTCAAGTTACAAGACAGCTTCTCAGCTTCTTCTTCTGAATAAGAAGAAACTGTCTTCTTCTGAAAGGGCGGGGTTATTGCCTGCAGCAATCTCTTCCACCCAACCCAATATAGATCTGTGAGATATGTGCCTATCTCACGGACACGGAATTATTATTATTATTGTTTAGCGAGTTACTGTGATCGATTGTACAGATCAATTATTTAATTATTTCTACTATAGTTCTAATGTTACAATTACAATACAATACAATACTCTAATTTATCTTACAAGAGTGAAACTAAAGATTCCTCTGTCCAGACTCGAGAGAATGAGCATTGAAATACAATACCGCATGATACAATTCTATAGTCAAATAGCTGATTTTACAATTGTCATACCCCGTGCAACTCGTGTTTCTCCTTCTAAACTAAACAGTACTAGGTGTTTTCCTGTACTTATTATTATTAAATTCTTTATTAGATAGTATTACATATGTACAGTACAAATAATGCCAAATTTGTGACCACATAATAATAAGACTCTTGAGGGTTAGGTGGTAGAAAATGCTTTCAGCAATAACCTCGCCTGGTGGTTAACTTCCTCTAAAGTGTATTATTATTACTATTACATAGGTGTAAAGTTGTATTTTCTGTTCACAACACTCCGATTATTTATCTTTTAAGGCCGAATTATAAAACAGGATTAAAGTTAATATAAGACCCTCCCTCAAGTCGGAGTTTCAACCAATCACAGTCCCGACTTTCAACCAATTTAGGGCGGTCCAGTCCGAACTAAAAACTTACCATCGCTGAACTCGGTGAGTCCCGGGTTCGATCTTTCGATATGGTGGCTTTTTCCAGCCCAACCACCGACCTCAAGGACAAGGGGGAACAGTACGTGGTGCTATTATTCCCGTATTAATATTATACACTATAAGGTTAATGGCGGGGGTAATACGTTTTTTCCAACACCTGACCCTCAGAATGTCGTTATTAAGTGGCGAGATTATCAAAAGTATGAGGAAAGTTAGAACCGAACTGTCGGAGGTTTATTATTTCTTATATGCCAGGTCCACACCTTCCTAATTTAATTGCGGTAGCTCAGTGGTAAAGGCGGCACTCTGTGAATCCAGAGATTCCAGAGCTCGCGGGTTCGAAACCTAGCCGGGACATGACAAGTTATCCTCTCATTTGGGATTTTTACCACATAATTTTTACCGTCTTGGGCTTATTGCTGGAATAATGGGACTTACTAGTCCTAATCGGGAGTATAAAAAAAGGCGATATTATTATTATTATTCTTTCCCCGGTACCGCACGGGTAACTTCTTAATGATCCCCTCAGCTTCTGCTGTTAAATAGATATAAAGCTCAACAACCAACAATCCTCTCTATGAAATGAGTATAGATGATTCCATAAGTCCACACACGTCTAACTAATTACAACTGTCATGAGATACTTTAAATCGATAAGGAGATTTTAATGAACATCAGCAAATGACCAGAGCGCAGTTCTCTGTTCTGCAAAATTCCTGCATATCCCCCCATCTATTAGTATTACCATTGCGTTAGCACAAGTTGCTGTTAGCAGAATTTGCTGCTAGCACAATTTGTTGCTTAGGATAGTATACCTCTTGGACGGAGGACGTTGTACAATAAGTTTTCTTTGTGTCATTCAGAATGGGATTGTGGACTCAGGATGAATAGTTTATTCGCGGTGATGTAATATTGAACGGTAAGCTGTGACTTTGCAAAAAATATTCGCAATTCATGATGGTGTTGGTATAGTGGATGTTATTCTTTGCCTTCGGAATTCACCGCGAGAGAGAGAGAGAGAAAGAGAGAGAACTATAAGATATATACAAATATACATATAGTATTATAGTTTACAGTAGTACTTTATGTGAGTTAGCCTGCCGGCTGTCGGCTTGAGACAGAGAGTCCCATTACGCTAACAGTTTATTGTTATAGATAGTGATGGACAGTGTTGTACAAGTGAAACTCCTAAAGAGAAATTTATGTTCGAGAGCAATAGTATAATAATGTTACTAATGTTAGATAACATAATAATGTTAGGTACCATAATAATAAGAAGTATTTTTGTTTTATTTTCATATAGGTACATTTGAATTCCTATTACTTCTCCAACTGTTGTACTTTTCGGGATAATATAATGATAATAATGGATAATGATAACTATGTTACCTAATGGCCATCCTGGAGTTATCCGTTTATTTTATTACCTGTTTACTTTATATGCCTATATGGAGTTCAATATGTTGGTAGCGTCACGGGAAGAAAAGATGAACCTCTACTATGTCTTGAACCGGAGATTATGGGTTCAAATCCCACCTATGAAGAAATTTCCTGATTTCCGCTACTGGAAATCAGGAAATTTTTCTAAAGAACTTCAGTTATTTTATAACACTCTTTCCTTGAAATCGGCAAAAAAAAACAACAACGACAACAATATTATCTCTAGACATCAACATCTTCTATAAATTAATAAGAACTCAAACTACTTACACCATCCATGAACAAATTGTTGACTAAACCCTGAAATCTGCAATAGCCAGTATTAGCATTAACTTTACTACCAATAACATTGACAGAACACCAATATTATCACTAGGAATCAGCAACCTCCAGAAATCAGTATACTCATTGTATACAATACTGATTCATGGCTACGAAATAAAAAATCTGGTGTAAACATCACACGACTTTCCTTATCCCCCAAAAAGGAGTCGAATTCCGCCACTGGTGACTCAACGGTAACAGATAACTAAAAACCAATGACAAATTCGTAATCAGCACTTCAAAATTATTGAATTTGATATGTCACAACCCCCATGTAGGATGAATAATAAAAAAGTTAGTCAAAGCGGGTCCCCCCCAAATACCGGTAAATTGGGGCCGAGTTTCCAAAAAGTTCAGATATCAAAAAATGATCAGAATAGACCCCTATTATTTTTTAATCTAAGAAAATGTTGTTCTCTAAAAAAAATTGTATCTTTAACCAATTTAAAGAAGCGGCGCTGCGGCTAGTATTTGCGGCCCTGTGGCCGCAGAATGCGGCCGATTTCAACCAAAGTTTCGTGGTTCGTTTGGTGTATAAAATTAATTTGTGTACCAAATTTCAAGTCTCTAGCTTTACCGTTCTCGAGATATCCTGTTTACAGACAGACAGACAGACAGACAGACAGACAGACAGACAGACAACAGACAGACGCACGGACCAATGGCTGAAAACAACTTTTTTGGTATCCTGAGCCATGATTCGTCCAGAAATGTGAAAAACTGGTAGGTCAAATTTTCGACGAATACAATACTTTCCTTATTATAAGATAAGGAAAGTAAAAAAGGCTGTGAAACACTCATCTTAAAAAAAAAAAAAAAAAAAAAAAAAAAAAAAAAAAAAAAACAAGCTACACCATCTATGCAAAAATTTATCACTAAACGCTGATATCTGCATTAGCATTAAGTTCAACAATAACATCATCATCAACATTAGCAAAACCATATAACTAAAAACGTCATCCTAGCGATACTCACCACTCACCACAGCAATAGCACATATTATCAATATTATTATCACTTGGTAGTATGATCTTTGAACTGAACGTTAAGCTCTTAGCCGTCAGCGACATGCGAATCAGAATCATCCAAGGTGTTCAACTTCTGGCTTGTTGATAACCATTCAGAAATCTCGTAAATCCTTTGAACTTACCGATCCTGAACGATTGTCGGAACTCGGAACGATTTTGTTGGCATGTTGTTGAAATAATTTTACCATTTAGAAGTTTCAGTCGAGTATCTTTAGAGGTTTTAGCTGATAGGTTAATGTGATTTTTTACTACGTAGGTGTTATTCTGCTGTTGAAATAATTTTAACATTTAGAGGATTTTAGGAAAGTCTTGTCGTTCAGATAGGTTGATGCGATTTTTTGTACTCGATAGCTACTATTTCTGCTGTTGCAAATTTTAACATTTGAAATATTTTAGCCAAGTATCTTCGTTCATATGAGATAGGTCAATTTTTTGCTAAATAGAACTCTGTTGTTGCAATATTTTCAACATTTTAAAGATTTTAGTAAAATATGGACTCTTGTAATAAAAACAACATTTAGAAGTTTTACCGAAGTATCACATCGGTTAGTGTTATTATTTTAAAATCAGATAGTAGGTACTCTCATCTCGATACCTATGAAGGATGCTAAACGCTATAGGCTATTAAATTTAACGATAGAGATTTGCTAGTTTCGTTCGTAGATCTGAAAATGCGACGGATTGCCAAACCCAGTTTTATGAAGTAAGTATTCGCTCGTGCGATGCCATTCACTTGTGTTTCCACCTCCTCAGAATATCTTGCACTCGTATCATAAAGTGTTATGATAATGTAGATTTGTAGATTCGAGCCAGGCACGCTTTGTGAAGTCCGTCATGGATTTTTAAAATTTACAATATGAAAATTTGAAGTATTAAGAACATAACTATCTAATGTTCACGAAGATACATGTAATGTACTGTTTGGTTATAAAGAGTATACATCTGAAAATTTTACGAAGTTACAATGTACTGTTTGTTCGTAAACTAAACTGGAAAACATTTTATTTATTCCACCTCAAATATAGTGAAGGTTTCTTTCGAAAAGAAAAAGAAAAAAATCTTCTTTACCATCTCGAAAATTCAAGGAGAAAAGATGGTCTGAAATAATACCCTGTGTTTTGTTGTGTTCCTTGTTTGCTACAATTTATGAATAAAGAAACTAATTTTCTGTCTCAATTAGTTTTATAGTTTGGAAATTATTTTTTTTTAGGTTTTTGCAACAGAGACGATAAATATTAATGACGGAGTTGTGACAGCAAACACGACGAAGAGATTCGCGCAACATTCTCTCAGCTTGCGCCTCGGTGAATTTCCAACGCATTTCTGATGCTTGGGAGTTAACGTGCAAAGTTTATTTTCAGAATTATCTGCACTTTGAATTTTCTGACGAGTGAGTGATGAGTGGGCTATCTTGCTAAGATCCAAGTGCTGCGTGCTGGCTGCATGGCGTTCAGTTAGAGCTTGAGCTGTTGATAAAAGAAACCTTGTCGAGTGCCAGTGTGTAGATAACTGCCAAATGGATTATCCCTCCCCACCTCGGTAGATCAGTCGCTGAAATTTCCTCAGTAGAAATACATATCTACAAACATTTAACATGCATTATGCATTGTCAATCGAGTGGTTAGAACGCTAGTTTTGTACGGCAGGTGGCCTGGACAGATCCGTTGGTTCAAATGGTACATATACAGTGAACCATCTTTTATTTTCTTTATCAGACTTTCTTCATTTCTAATCAGTCCAAGTTCTGAATACGATTTTACGTTTTCACAAAGTCGATGTTTTTTTTCACATCGTGGGAATTCAGAGTACACTAGGAAAACGCTGTAGCTATTTTGCTATCGCGCTTTGATAAAGTCTTGATTGCCATACGCGAACTATTTGGAATTAATCACACGACGCGAGAGTATAGATATAACATTCTCTTACATACAGATATAGCTAACCTTGGCCCCTCAAATGAGTCTAATGGATCGGCAAGGAACGCGGAGCAATATTAATTATTGACTGATTCTCCTTACTACGAAGAATCACCAAGGGAAGGATTTCAATTAAAGAAATTCCAACACAAGACCGTCGTCACTCCAGTTCCATTCCTTGGATACAATATGCACCACAATCACAGAAACTAACGAGAACAAGATTTTTAGCTGTCACAATAAATATAAATCTTTATCGCACAGTTTGTTTAGTGGTGAATTGCATTTCGTTTTAGCAACGAGCGTTAATGTTGTAAATATACTTACTGCGCTATTTGACTTCACTCAATCGGCTAAGTTGAATATCCCAAATTTATGATTTATGTTGGTAGCCAGCCTCCGTGGCGTAATGGTTGTGACTACTGCCCGTAGTCCAGAGATCCCGAGTTCGATCTCCGGTTGGAGCAGACTTTTCGAAGAAAATTCTGTACCCTCCAAACACGTGAGGCTGGCATTTCCGGCCCTACCCAGGCTGGGTGAGGTAAATCTGGGTAGTTGGTACAATTCCCAGCGTATGGAGGGTAAAACCCCCGTCCAGATCAGGACGTTAAAACCAAATAGAATCAATCGTTGGCGTTAGGAAGGGCATCCAGCCCTTAAAAATAGTGCTCCACCCTACCAACCTTAACCATGAGGTTGAACAATGCCGACCCCAAAAGCAACATAAGCTAATATGGGATTAATAAGGCAAGGGAGATATATTTATGATCTATGTAGGTAAATGTAGAATATGTTACCTAACTGATCTACTTTAAACAGTCAAAATCCAGAATGGTTCGTATAGAGTCTATCCTGTATAATTATTTAGCAAAAATATTTTTCGAGGTCACAAGTAACCTCTTGAAAAACAATTCGGTCTTGGTAAAGTGGTCTAATTCTGCTTGGTTTACTACATGGTGCACATCGAGGCGCCAATTTGTCTATCAACCAGTATATAAAAGTTTTAGTGATTCTGGCAGATTATAATCTCTTGGAGTACAACTTCTCACTCTTCTGTTTTGACTGATTTACTTATAGTCTGCTACAACTGCTTCAAAAAATACAATAAATAAAACTGAACTGCATGGGCAGACCAGTCAATCCTAATAAAATTATGTTAGTGTTATTGTCTTTCAAATTGTGTGATAATGTTTGATTGTATACTGGTTAAATATAATAATAATAATAATTAATTTTTTTTTAAACTAATAATAATAAACACAGCTAGACACTTTTTTATTATTATTATTATTATCCGACCTGGTTGCAGGGATTTCCATGAAACCCTTCCAATTAACACTGCGACCTAATTGCTATGACCAGTTGATTCTATCGTACCAGCTACCCCCATTAACCTCACCCAGCCTGGGTAGGGCCGGAAATACCAGCCTCACGTGTTTGGAGGGAAAAAAAAATTCTTCGAAAAATACTTTTACATTGATAAATGTTACACATCCGAAAACTTATGACCCTGCCAGGATTCAAACTTGGTCTCATCTAGTTTCTATCCGACGGCGAGCAAGGTGATAATTCACAAGAGTCAAGTGCCTTCTATTTTATCATCAGGAACTTCAGTCACCTACTGAGTGCTAACCGGCTTATCACGCGAACTCGTGCCCCTTACATACATACATACAATGCACTTAAGTATATAACACTGAGGGTGTCATGTTATGGTTAATGGTCGAGTGGTTAAGGCGCTAGTCTGTTGATCCAGGTAGCGTTCTTCGTTGATTCGAATCCCACCCAATGAATTCGAAAGCTAAATTGTCCTATGAGATTACACAATGTTGTAATTATGCAAAAAAAAAAAAAAAAAGTTGCGCAGGAGGTTATGAAACGTGCAGAAATAAAAAATTAAAATCTGAGCAAAAAAAATATTTTTATTTTTATTTACAAAAATGAACACAATACCCAAAAAAAATTTACTTGTTGAATTTTCCGAGGCAACCTCAGTTTTGTGTCTGTCTGTCGGTTATTTGCTTAATCCGAGGTTATTGACTTTGGCAATCCCATCCACCCAACCCTTACTTACAGTTGGCCTTTTCCTTTATTAAATAGAGTTTCTCTAGGATAATAATGATTGTGGATCAGGAATAGGATAGGAAAATCATACAATGATGGTTCGAACTGGAAATGGGAGGACGTCTGGCTTTTTCAAACAGAAAATTTCCCTCGCCGTACAGAGGGGTAATGCAGCGAGCATATTGGGCTCTTTGCCATCAAGTATCAATATGGATGAGGTGTTTTACTTGTTATAATAAAAATAAAAAAATAAGTTAAAAAGTTGAAGGAAAAAAAAAACACAATAATAATGACGGCATAGCGTACGATCATGTCCCGGTAGTTCAGTGGTAAAGGCGGCACTCTGTGAATCCAGAGATTCCAGAGATCGCGGGTTCGAAACCCAGCCGGGGCATGACAAGTTATCCTCCCATTTGGGATTTTTACCACATAATAATATGTCTTGGGCTTACTGCTGGTATAATGGGACTTTAATAGTCCTAATTGGGCAGTATAAATAAGGCGATATTATTATTATTATTATTTCTATTTGGCACTTTCAGACGGAGAGCGAGTACTCCTGTCCCGTGGATGAGCTGGCACGATTGACCATAGAAGGAGAGGATGTGCCAGATGACGATGTTCTCTCCTACTGTGAATACACCGAGGTGACACCTCCGCCAGACGGAGGCTACGGATGGGTCATCGTTATAGCTAGCTTCCTCTGCAACATGATTGTAGACGGCATAGCGTACACGTTCGGCGTGTTCCTCAGCGAATTCGTCAGATACTTTGGAGAGGGCAAAGGGAAAACTGCTTGGGTCGGCAGTCTGCTGTCTGGAATGTACTTGAGCTGTGGTAAGCACGTGCAACCGTTGTTATCTCTAGTTTTTTATTTGTTATCCATAACCTCATTCATAGAGTATACGTACACAATTATACATGTATGCAGAAGAGGAAAAATAGAAGAATAATGAAAAAATATCTCAAGTGACTGAGTTTCTGTGTACTTGGCAATCAGAAAAATGCTGACAGAACCATTGTTATATTGTGGTTATCAATAAAACATTCGTTTCTTTCTCTAATGATCCTTTGGTATGATTGAAAACGATAAAGATCGTATGAATTTCTTTGACATGTTTAAAATTGAAAATGGTGTTATCGGGATACTTGAATTTTGCACAACTTAAGCTAACCTATAAAAATAGAATCCATAGTAAAATATAAAATAAAAGGCTGTCTTAAAGACTGTCTTCTAAGTAGCCCAAACTAAAAAAGAAAAAAATCATCAAACTCAACAGGAGCCAATTTTAATCGTTAGAAATGGCTACTTCGAAGTTAGAAGCAGCGTGAAAAGGATGGGGAAGAGTAAGACGTAATGTCTAGAACTTACAAAACAAATCAAGTTCTTTGAAGGCATAGTTACAAGCATGAGTCTTTTCATAGCAGAACTTAGTTAGAGGAATTTGTAGGTACTCCCCATTTTACCTCGATGTCTTATATTTTTTTTTTAAACTTATAGTCTTAAAGCTTAATTACAACATTTTACTTTATATTTCAGGACCTGTTGTTAGTGCATTGGCTAACAAGTATGGATGTCGGACAGTTTGCATCGCTGGAAGTGTCATAGCCAGTCTTGCGTTTGCTCTGAGCACATTGTGCCAGAATGTCAATCAGCTCATGTTGGTCTATGGTGTGATGGGTGGTAAGTTTCATAGTTACACAAAGAGAAGTATATATAGTTTACCTTTTTTCATTTCAAGTGCTGGAAAATCCACCTCAGTCGCTTGATCGATAGTCGACCTTTCGAACAAGGTAAAAAACGATTTGTTTTTTTTTTTTTCAATGAAACTTATGCTAGATGGTCATCCGGCTGGGGGACGACACCGACCAGAAACACTAACAGTATAGGTCGAATTATATCTTGTTCGAAAATTCTCTCTGAAAGGAGCTTATATCAGTAAATTTAGTCCTCCTGAAACTTACGGTTAACGAGTCATAGTTCAGAACATATAGATATTACCTAGGGCGGCCGACCCTGTATCTCAAGAACGGTATGTCGTAGCTCTCAATTTGTTGCAATGAACATTTCTCGATGAGACCTTCTTAACAATATGCCACACGACGTACCATTCTATTTAAGATTTTAAAGTTGGTCAGTGCCCAGCCTGACTGGGGCAGTGTAGGCAATTTTTACTTTCTATTACCTAGAAGGTATAGCAAGTATTGTTTTCGGTCGGTTTTTAGAAATTGTTTTTGTTTGTAGGTATGCAGAGCCATTTTCGCACCCTGCAGTCGTCACTATAGCGTAATGTGTCAAAATAGCTTATTTTACTATGCAGAGACAATTTTTGTAGGGCTTGTGAACTCTTTGCGCATGCATACATAACATTTCATTTTATTTTACATTTCATGTGAGAAATTTAATATTTTTTGTATCGTGTTTTAATGTATAATGGGCTCTACTCGTAAATAAATGAATCCGTACACCCGATAATTACTATTACTAAATGCGGAAGTAACAACAACAACAACAACAAAAAATGTCAAGGTCTAAGTATTCATTATAGCAAGCTCGAGACCTTGCTATAGGGATGGTTGTAGTTTTCATAGTACAGATCGAAAAACCTCAATGCATACCAACCTTAATCCTTCAAAAATGAAGGAATATGGTTTTTTGCCTAATTAATTGTTTTCAGTGGGTTTCGAGATACAGGGGGTGGACTGGGGCTGTATGGACACCCTGTATATTTGAGACTTTTTTAAGACCTATGTATTAACTCAATGATTTATCCTTCACAGGCATTGGGTTCGGTTTGATTTATCTACCAGCCGTGGTGTGCGTTGGCTACTACTTTGAGACAAAGCGATCTTTGGCCACAGGGATAGCAGTTTGTGGCTCAGGATTTGGGACCTTTGCGTTTGCTCCTCTTGCTTCTTATTTGCTTACCGAGTTTGACTGGCGTGGAGCAAATTTAATTCTTGCTGGATTGATTCTGCACTGTGCTGTAAGTAAACATACTCTAAGGAAATCATCATGCACTCACTTTTAAAATTTAAGGGACACTTTTTTTCATTTTACTTTGGTATCATACCACTGGATGAAAGTAACTACCCAGTTTTCCTTACAAAGTATGAGTGGACCCCAGCTATTATAAGAAGAAAAAAATCTAGATCAAAAACGGGCCACTTGTGTACAAGCTACCCACTCTATTACGGTGGTTCTGTAGCAAATAATTGCAACTTTACTGTTCCTGTGTATTTTTTTTTACGGTGGCTACTAAGTTACTGTGAAATTTTATCAGAATACCTAACTCAAGTATGACTCTTTATTTAAAAAGTTGTTATTTCTTTCAGATCTTTGGTGCTTTGATGCGACCCCTGGAAGCATCAACTGATGCCTCACATAAACCTCTGCTGCAACGTATGGCAGATGAAAAGCGCTTCCAAATGGAAAGAGGTTCAATTGGAGGTTCATACTTCATTGTGCAACTTCCTGATGGTAGTATGGAAAAGCGAATGAAGATGCCGATCAATATTGACCCAGGTGTCCATTCAAGCTTCAACTTGGACCAGCTTGTTCCTGGAACACCAATCACTCCCGTCCCCACGATGGCTGTTCTTCCAACCATCACAGAAGTGAAAGCTCCAGAGCAAAGTACACCGAACAATGTAGACAATAGTTCTGTTGACAAATCGAAGAAAGATTCAAAAAATGAAGCTGCTGAAGAAATGAATAAAGCTGACAGTAAAGGTAAAGAGCAAGACGAAGATGATGATATTTCACTGAAAGACAGTGACTCCCCTGTTGACTCCGACGAAAAGAAAGGATCAGAGGTCAAAAGTTCTATCCCTCGAAATGCTTCACAGCCTGCATTTACAACTCATGTTCAAGGCTTGCACAAGAATGGTTCTGTACCTAACTTTGATCGCATCCGCAAGACCAGTGCTAGTGAAAGATACCGCCCTTCTCTTGGTCCCATCAAAGTATCTAAGCCAAACGTGAACTCCAATGGTGATTTGAGAAAGTCTCTGCATCTTCGTCTATCAAACACGAACATCACTGGAAGCCGAACCAACACTAATGATGAAATGTGGTCCAAGACCGATGTAAGTTTATCAATGAACTATTTTCACTCAATTTGATAAAGTTAACTGATCCAATAATTTTGACAGTCAAACAAGATCACATTTTATAGTTATCATATTTGTGCCAATTTCAATCGAGATATCACAACTACTCAATCTCGCCTTACTAAATATTTGCTTACTTGTAACTTTAAGCACCGACCTCCAATTACAAGTACGTCTGCCGCCTTATCCATCAAGCTACTGAGGTCGGTTTATAGTTACAATATGAGATCAGGATTCATTCTTCCTCATCGGGACTGTATCAAATTCATTGAACATTTTCTTGTTACTATGATACTTGATACCTATACATACCAGATGACAAAAATCATAGTCCTTATTATATCAAACACCTCGGCCGAAGTGTGAAGAACGCCCTATGCAAAGGAAGAGATTAATTATAACTAGAAATTCTATTGTAAAACTAGAAAGTAAAAAAATGACGTTTTTACTTTCTAGTTTTAATAATTAATAATAATTTGCCCGGTAAACGGGTGTTTATTAACGGAGCAAGTCCTATGTACAAAATGTCAATACAATATGTATGCTATAACAACAATAAAATAAAAATTAAAACAAATCACAATAATCACTGTTTTTCCATAATTTTACGTGGGAATTTTAAATGATGTTTGACGTAATACCCAACTACTCTGAATGCAAACAAGCATTATTTTCACGTATTTTTAAT
The DNA here is from genome assembly GCA_024516035.1 of Bactericera cockerelli. Classification (NCBI taxonomy): domain Eukaryota; kingdom Metazoa; phylum Arthropoda; class Insecta; order Hemiptera; family Triozidae; genus Bactericera; species Bactericera cockerelli. The sequence continues at coordinate 15,645,292 of CM044967.1, read as the reverse complement.
CATTGTAACGAATGAATCCTCTTTTTTTACATAAATAGCTGTAGAATTCAAAACATTTCTACAGCTGAGTTACTAGGTAACGATTTTTTTCAAAATTTCACTAAAGTGGTTCTTGTTTTGTAGATCGACAATGATGGGGTGAGCTTCACTGCGTCCAAGCAAAGTGTGAAGCAACCAAAGAAAGACTACATTCGACCAATGGCAAGGAAAGACATTTTCTATTCTGGGAGTATTGTAAACTTACCCGAGTATCAATCACAAAAATCGTTGGCCAACTACAGACAAAGTGTCATGTCTATTCCGAGATGTTCCAGAAGTGCCGTAAATATTGATGCTACGGATCAAGAAATGGGACCAGATGGTAAGTAAAACAGTCTGTCATGAAAGTTCCGCGTAACTGCCCACATTTTTCTTCCGATGTTAAAATCTAATTCGTCAAATCTAATGCTGTCAATGAAAAACACAATACTTCCGATTTCTAATATTAGAAATTTCTCGGAAGTAATATCTCATGCCTAGTATTTTCTAAAGTTGAACAGAAGACTAAATTAATTGACTGTCTAGTTTCCAAAAGCTAAAAAAATAAGTTCAAGTTTGTAGAGAAGCAAGAGCCTTTTCACAGTGTTTGTTAGCACAGCATTACTAAGAGCATTCTTTGATTTTTAATTATAAATCCCTAACATTATTTTCTTTAAACTGGTAATGCCGCCACTAGTCATACAAATAAAAATTAATTTTCCCTAACGTGGTATGAGTGGAGCCTGGAAATCCAAAGTACTGTTACTCAGCCGGGTTTCGAACCCAGGTCAGCGTGCGCGCATTCCTAGTCCGCTAATCCATTCGGACACGTAGTCTATATCTAGTCACTATTCAACCATCGATTTTTTACTTTCCTTATCCTATAATAAGGAAAGTATTGTATTCGTCGAAAATTTGACCTACCCAGTTCTTCACATTTCTGGACGAATCATAGCCTCAGGATACCAAAAAAGTTGTTTTCAGCCATTGGTCCGTGCGTCTGTCTGTGTGTCTGTGTGTCTGTATGTCTGTGTGTCTGTGTGTAAACAGGATATCTCAAGAACAGTAAGAGCTACAGACTTGAAATTTGGTATACAAATTAATTGTATACACCGAACGAACCACGAAACTTTTGGTTGAAATCGGCCGCAAGATGCGGCCGCAGGGCCGCAAATATTGGCCGCAACCGCCGCTTCTTTGAATTGGTTAAAGATACAAAAAAAGTTAGAGAACAACATTTTCTCGGATTAAAAAAATAATAGGGGTTTACTCTGATCATTTTTTTGATATCTTGAACTTTTTGGAACCCGGCCCCAATTTACCGGTATTTTGGGGGGACCCGCTTGGACTAACTTTTTTATTATTCACCCTATATGGGGGTTGCGACATATCAAATCCAATGATTTTGAGGTGCTGATTACGAATTAGGCACTGATTTTTAACTATCTGTTACCCTTTAGTCACCAGTGGCGGAATTCGACTTCTTTTTGGGGGATGAGGAAAGTCGTGTGATGTTTACACCAGATTTTTTAAATAATAATAATCCGCAGAACGGACGTATAATTACGGGTCAAGCCCTTTGTACATAGTTACAATTAATAGACAAGTGAAAAACAGTAAAATAAAAGCTTACAAGTAATTGAAAAATTCAAAAGTCAAAATTATCATAGTAATTTTTTTAAGAAAGAGACTAGAATGAAACATAACTTCTGAAAACCTTATATAACTTCTGAACATGCCCAAATATGGATACCCATAATACTATTGTTATTTTCCAGATGGCTGTTGCGCGTGTCTTCCTCTTCCTGAATCTTTCAAATCAGTGTTGAGTTCAATGATGGATGTAACCCTTCTGAAAGATCCCGTCTTCATGCTAATTGGTATTAGCAACATCTTTGGAATGGCAGGACTCTATGTTCCCTTTGTTTACTTGGTTGATGCTGCAAAAGTAGCGGTAAGTATGAATTGAGAACTTTTAAATTGTTTCACCTGCAAAGCATAATGTATATTATGCAAAGCCTTTTTTCATAAGGTGGGCAAAAGTCTAGAAACCCGTGAATTTCTTTAATTCAGGGTTTCTTGTAATTTTTCCCCCTAAACTGGGGTTATAAAACTTTTTTTTAGAGCCGGTCCAAGTTTTGGGACTGGCTCCCCATGTTGGGGTCAGCGGGTTAAGTTCATTATTTCTAATTGCGAGTTCCGAGTTATAAGTTACATGTTTTTATCATTTACCTTTTGCATATAGCAGCCAACTTTACTTTTGCTAATCATTGCACAAAATGGGCCACGATTCTCAAGGACTAAACTATATAGGAAGCTTTGAATTTTGAAGTATATAGGTCATTTCATGTATTATTTATTTATTCCAAAAGTTAAAAATTAAACTTTCTCCGCACTGTCTTTGGTATGGGAGTCGGCTCTAAAAAATGATTCTACTGAAGAATAAGGTCTCAGAAGTACTTATTTACTGTGTAAGAATGATACTGTCTTCTATTAAGAGGGAGTTGATCAGCCCCTTCAGTTTTCACGGTCAAAAAGTGTGAAAATTTGCAACTTGTGGTTATACTTGTGTTTGAAAAATTGTATATCACTTGTATGTTTCGGAAATGGTGGTTCAAATAAACTTAGTAAAATATTTTTTGTTTCTTTTTGTTCTTTTCTCTTAATATGTATTTTATTCAGAACCCTCAAAAGAGATCTAACTAATTCTGCCACTGGTGACAACTCCAATGTTAAATGGAAAAATAATAATGAAGAATTATGTTAGTCCAAACACGGACCTCCCAAATTCACCTCATAAAAAAGGCGTCAGTCAGCTTCTTTAGAATTCGATAGAATTAGACCCCAAATATTACGAAGCAGTCCCCCACTTTTAAAAAAGCTTGAAAAAAAAAAAAGTTGAAAAAATGTAGCTTGGAGTCATTCTAAATAGGCAGACATAAAATCAAATTTTCATAGAATTTTTTCCCATGTTCCCGTTCTCTATTTTGGTGAATTTTGTTATTTATAATCTATAAGTTAATTTTATTTTTTCATTTTCAATTTCAGAATATTGAAGATGGACAAGCCTCATTCTTGCTTTCGATTATTGGAATTACAAATACTTTTGGGCGTGTCATGTTTGGCTATATAGCAGACTTCCCATCAGTCAACTCCCTACTTCTGAACAATCTCTGTTTGGTCGTATGTACCCTATCTGTTGGCGCTATTCCTCTGTGCATATCCTATTTCCACTATGTAATAATTGCTGTTTTCTTCGGACTCGCAGTTTGTAAGTTATTCTTCTTCTTTTGAAAATGCTTTGTTTAATGAAAGTGCTTTTTTCCATCTCTAATAAAAACAAGACTATAATCAAATCCCCTATAACATCATGCATGAAAAAATTCAACGATATGCCCCAACAACCCGATTTCTTTAAATGAATACATGTGTGAATGAACGAGTGAATAAATGAGCATACCAGTTATTGCTTGATTGTTATAATATATAACTTTCAAGTGTAGGTATTTGAAAAAAAAAAAAAAATTAAGTAAACATAGGTGGTATCCAAAAATCATAAACTCCAGAGCTAGCTGGATAAAAAGACTTATTCTAACCTCTTGATTACTGATACATTTATGTTCATGTTGTTATTTTTTTAAACCCTACTACAGAAGGCGTTAAAACATCTGCGATACAGTATAGATAGGCACAGATTTGAGTTTTATATCTTGAGATAATAATCTATCATTAATTATATCTTCTTCACAGCTGGGTACATATCCTTGACATCAATTATACTAGTGGATTTACTAGGTTTGGACAAGTTGACCAATGCTTTTGGTCTATTGATATTGTTCCGTGGTGCTGCAGCTATTGTTGGTTCTCCTCTGGCAGGAGCTGTCTACGATGCAACCAATTCTTACTCCATCCCGTTCTATATGGCAGCAACATTCTTCTTGGTTTCTACTATAACAAGTTTCATGGCACCATATATGAAACAATGTACAAGACAGGTAAATAAATGAAAACATGTTTTAATCATCCATTATTTCGATATTTTTGTTAAATTCATTCAAACTGAGTTTTGGCCATACAGCCAATTTATCATGAAATTCTTCTTGATTTCTACTATAACAAGTTTCATGGCACCATATATGAAACAATGTACAAGACAGGTAAATAAATGAAAACTTGTTTTAATCATTCATTATTATGATATTTTTGTTAAATTCATTCAAACTGAGTTTTGGCCATACAGCCAATTTATCATGAAATTCTTCTTGATCTCTACTATAACAAGTTTCATGGCACCATGTATGAAACAATGTACAAGACAGGTAAATAAATGAAAACATGTTTTAATCATCCATTATTATGATATTTTTGTTAAATTCATTCAAACTGAGTTTTGGCCATACAGCCAATTTATCATGAAATTCTTCTTGATCTCTACTATAACAAGTTTCATGGCACCATATATGAAACAATGTACAAGACAGGTAAATAAATGAAAACATGTTTTAATCATCCATTATTATGATATTTTTGTTAAATTCATTCAAACTGAGTTTTGGCCATACAGCCAATTTATCATGAAATTCTTCTTGATCTCTACTATAACAAGTTTCATGGCACCATATATGAAACAATGTACAAGACAGGTAAATAAATGAAAACATGTTTTAATCATCCATTATTATGATATTTTTGTTAAATTCATTCAAACTGAGTTTTGGCCATACAGCCAATTTATGATGAAATTCTTCTTGATTTCTACTATAACAAGTTTCATGGCACCATATATGAAACAATGTACAAGACAGGTAAATAAATGAAAACTTCTTTTAATCATGCATTATTATGATATTTTTGTTGAATTCATTCAAACTGAGTTTTGGCCATACAGCCAATTAATTTATCATGAAACATTTTTCGGTCAAATTTATTCTCAGTGCAAAAGAAACTCCATCCCTGAGGTCTTAGGGCCGAATAATGAAACAGGATTATTTAATCTAAGTGGACACTATCACTTAACTCAGGTTATTGTGTCGCTGTGATTGTTTGAAATTCCCACTAAAGGGTGTATTAAAAGATAGTGTCCAATTAATATTAACTAATCCTGTTTCTTAGTTCGGGCCTTAGCCAGTGATTTTTTTTTTTATATATCGCACACCTACTGCAAAAGGTATGTAACTCAAAAAAATCGATTGGGAAAGAAAATTCTCAAAAATCCTAAAAATAATAATAAACGATTTTAATCGCTTACTGAAAAATCGTCTTTTTTGAGTTACATACCTTTTGCACTAGGTGTGCGATATATTATTAATAGTTGACCAGGCTGGTTACAACAACAAGTGAAGTCAATTGACTAAAGCTGTATTTTTTTTTTTTTTTTTTTTTTTCTAACCAAAGTGGATGCCACTGTAATAAAATGAACAAACTGGAAGCAAGTCATTTTTCTTTTGGAAGAGGAAAAATCTTCTTCCAGTTTGGTTAACCAAACTGGAAGAAGAAAATTCTTGCTTCCAGTTCTTTTATAGGTTAAGTCCATTGTTTATCTTTAAAAGTACCGAAACGCATTTTTCTTTCGCGAATAGTGGGGAAGCTAAACTGGAAATATTTGGAATAAAATGGAAATATTGAACCTGGAAAAAAAATCATCCAAAAAAAATTACCCCTTAATTTTCATATTTATGTTTACATTTTATTTTTCTTCTTTTTTCAGGAGGAAATAATGCCTGTAGGAGATGCCTTGACTCCCATCGATGAAGATGAAGAGTTGGAAGCCGAAGAGACAGAAGAAGATATGGACCCCGACAATGTGATACGCGTCCCCATTCCTGAGATTGTCGAAACAATGCCTTCCCCAATGAATACTGAGATGAAGTCTCCACCCAAAGAGATCAAGCAGATCGAATCTGTGCTGTAGACAATAAATAAATAATGTGCCATATTACAAAAATAATGATGCAGAATGATCTGATACGATGATTTTGTTTTGTAGAATTATATTTGTGAACAAAATTGAATGTGATCTCAAAACACAGCTAGTTTCCTTGTTGTTTCTTTTCCTTCTACTCAATTTTGTGAATTATCTTTCTTGTAGGTATACGGAAACTAGAAATTCGTGTATACCATTTAGATATTATTTCTTTGTTATTTTTTTCTTGTTTATAAAATGTTTGAAGGCCAACAAATATCTGTCTCTATTTCTTCACAAAAGTATTAAAATAAAGTCTGTTGTGAATGTCACTCACAATACCGTAACAATTAAAATTGAATGTTACCGAAAGAAAAAAAGTTTCCTTGCTTATTGTAAAGATATGTAAAATTTTAGATAGCAAATGATGTGGATGTTGGCATCTACAAATTTCTGCTCTTAAGCTGACTGTCCTCTTGTGATGGTTATTACATTTATGTACTTCAAAATATTAAGATTTTTTTTATTTTTGCATATAGGTAGTTATTTTATTTTTATTTTAACCATTAAACTAGGTAAAAGATTTTATTTAAACCAAATGGGCAATGGCTGCCACCCCCTTGAATTTCGTTTCATCCTCTTTTTTTTGCTATGGGTACTTGTCTTGTTAATTGAGAAATTAATTTTCATGTTTCTACTAATATCAGGTCCTCGTTGCAAAAAGATTTCTCACACTCGTAATCCCCTAATCTCCCTTCCAATCCCCAAAATATACACTCTGGTTTATTTGAACGAAATTTGACAGTTGAAAGGGAGATTTGGGGATTACGATTGTGAGAAATCTTTCTGGAACAAGACCCAGTTTTCGGTTTTGCATGTATGTTTTATGTAAAATGTATATATTCAACAAATTTCAATTAATACCAATATGCAGAATATTAATTGGTTGAATAAATTTCATGAAAATAGCACCATTATTTTGTTAGATTAACATTTGACCTGCAAGTTTTAAACCCTCTACTGCTGCACATGACCGCCATCATTCTCTGTCTTGTAATGCAAATTTCTTAATTGCATTATCCTATTTCATTGGAGACACTCTTGTCCCTCACATGGATACCACCCTGACACAAAAATGTCTTACTGGTCAATAACTGCGAGCAAATTATAATCAAATAGGTGCATAGTAGAAAATGAGAGAGTGCCATTATCGTACAACAGTAGAGAGGAAAAACTTACCAAAGCACAGAATTTTTTTGGTGACTTGATAATAAAAAAAAATCTAGTTGTATATTTCTTCAACTCTGAGTAATCATAAGGCAGATTTTAATCAATTATTAATTCAACTATTGATTTTTACATTGATCATAATGGAAAGCGTTCTACATGATTCTACTGTTAAAATCTGGTCGTTGATTTTTATAATATTCATACTAAACATATTTTACTCTCATAATTATACTATAGGATCCTACTGTACCAGGTAGGATGAATTTATTTGCAAAACTTGTTGTAAATTCAAGTTATTTGAATGGAAGAAAAATCATTTTATTTTCTTATGTTTATACCAATAAGTATCTTAGATATTAGACATTACCAGTATGTTTAATAGTATGTAAAGTGTTTGAAAAATAAAAGCTTTGCATAGCTTGACTTGTTATACTTAGATATACATAAATGCATATGTCAAGATTCTGTGGTTATATTTTAATTGAATGTACAATGAGTTCAATATGTTACTTGTACTTATATTCTTAAATAACATTTTTTTGTTCCGTGTACTTTTAGAATTAATATCTTGTTTATTCAGAAAGAGCAAAGCGACAAATATGTTCCAATTTAGTTGATTTAGAATAATTTGTCGTCTGACCTCAAAATCTACTTATCCCTTAAATACATACATACTTCATATTATTTTTACAAATTTGAGTTCAATCTAGGTCTTTACATTTTTCAGTTTTAGCTTGAGAACAGTAAAAACAGGTTTACACGAAATGATGGAGGTGCTTAAACTTGTGAATTAAAACATTATAAATAAGTCATCACGGTCGCGTGGATAGCTCACTCGGCTTTCACGCGAGTGACTCAGGTTCGACTCCTGGCTGGGTAGAAAATATTCTAATCTGTACCTTCGATAACCGAGGTCAACTCATTATTCGGTTGGAAAAGTGAGAAGTTACCTGGAGGTTTTTCGTGGTTATGTTTACATTTTGCCACCCCATAGAAAACCATTTGAAATTGAAACACTATTATTATTCATCATTGAAGTATAGCCAAATTTTTGGTACTATGAGGAGGGTGTAGACAACCATGAGTGGCAAATCAGCCTGTTATTTAGAGTTTCAAAACGACTTTTAAAATCTTTGTGCACGCAGGATGGTTACTTCCCCGGTCCTTTTACCTAGAATATGTTTGCTTTCATAAGTCCAGCACAAGCTACACCGCTAGTATTACCAATCAGTGCAGCAGAAGTAACTACTTTACTTTGAGTGTCATAATGCTCTTAAGATGATAACAACATTGATTGCATTTCCTAACCGTCCGTTCACCCGTACAATTATTCTTATGCTCCAAAAGGAACTGAGAAACTTTGCCACCTTTCTATTAAATCAATTTATTCGTTTAGTTGTGATAAGACGGTGACATTGATTTGATTTCACTTGTTGATTACCGTGCGTCAATTTTTCGAATTTTGAAATTCAATTTCACTAAGTGCCTACGAATACTTTCTAGTGTTTTTTGTGAAATGAAAAGTAAGTGGTAGCTATTAGATTATCTGTACTCTTATTAAAAAATAAATAAACGTGCTTCTTGATATTACATTTATCAAAAATATTGTGGACATCACAGAATACCAGAACTTTTCTCCAATTCTTTTACATGAAAACGAATACATTTCACACAATTCCGTTACCGGCCGATATCAGTAGATCGATAAGGTGGCGGACTCGTAACCTGGAGGCTAGTGGTTCGAGTCCCAAGTATGGCAATAGTTTGGTTCGATAAATTTAAGTAATTGTGATCAACACAAATATGAGAACTCGGGGCCACATTATTGAACAGGATTAAATTTAAGCTAAATCATACACAACGTCATGTCGGAGTTTCAACCAATCACAGCGCACTATAGCCCGAGTTGAGGGAGACTTTGGCTTATCTTAACTCTAATCCTGTTTTATAATTGGGCCCTTAATTCCGCTACTGGGCTCCGCTCTCAGTTTTCCTTACAAGGTATGATGGGTGGATCTGTAACATTCCAAGTATTCAGATGATAGGTGGATCCGTAACATTCTAAGTATTCAGATGATGGATGGATCCGTAACATTCCAAGTATTCAGATGATGGGTGGATCCGTAACAATTTAAGTATTCAGCGGGAAAACACCGACTCTGCCGGGATTCAAACCCTTGTTGCCTGCTTTAAAGTCGAGTTTCTGTTTTCTCTCTCGGACACGGTGACTACTTAATTTCCAAGTAGTCGCTGTGGACTTACTGTTCTTACCTAAACAACACGAAGTCCAAATGATGTACTGACTCCTTCTTATTATTAAACATTTTTAATCAGTATAAACAGAAAATTGAGAAGTTGTTTGTATTTGATGTACATGAATATCAGAACATACCTGGACAGCTGTTTCAAGCTTATTTGCTCTCATCAGCGGGTAATAGTTCTGAATATCCATGCCATCAACTAAACTTTATTTACAATAATATACAAAATCAATCAAACTTTATTTACAATAAAATACAAAATATATACAAGAAAATAATAAAGTTTTATCAAGTGATAACGAGTACAGCCTTCATTGTATTGATTCATAATGATTTGTATGAATTGTATCTCTACTGGGTAAATCTAGAGACCTGATTTTTGGAACAAATATTTAACCATGCAGCTCCTAAATATAGGTTGATTCTAACATAATAAGTTAAGTTTCGGACTGGTTCGGTAGTAGAAAGTGCCTGTGACCATTTACTTCCTCCAAACAGTATTATTATTAAACTCCAAGTATAATATAAGTTAACGCGCTAGTCTCTTAATCCAGGTATCGTAGGGATCCTTTGGTTCAAATCCCACCCAGTGCATGAATATTTCCTCGTTAATTTAACTTTGTGACCACATAATAATAAGACTCTGAGGTTTAGGTGGTAGAAAATGCTTTGAGCATTAACCTCGCCCTGTGGTTACCTTCCACAAAAGAGTGTTATTATTATTGAAATTAAAATACTAAATTTAAAACAATATAAACAAGAAAAGAAAAGATAAACAACATAGATAAAATATATACAGATGTCCTAACTCAAGGGGGGGGGGTTATTGTCTATGGCAATTTCAATAACCCAACCCTTAGTGTACCACTTCTGGTCCATTAGAGGGAAAGCATACTACGGGATGGGTAAGCTACTACACAGTCCATAAGCGTCTTCAGTAACTTAATGATAAATTTTGGCTTGTTCTGAACCACATATTTCCATGTGCGATCAACCATCGTGGGAACTTGGGCTATTTCGTTATAAGCCATTAAACCCTTAGGAAACTGCAAGCTAGCCTGGCTTGTTAGGGTGAACTCGGCTGTTTATTGTGTTTCGTTTAAATAATGTATTTACAGAAAAAGTTATGTAAACGAAATGTGACGTTTGAAAGGATATTTTGAGAGAACTGAGGAAGGAAGGAAGTTATTTAAGTTCATTTTACAGTTTTTTCATTAAAATCCCCTTGAAGTACAATATTTATCTTCTTGTATTATATTTTTCTTAATATTGTCTCTTTTTTACTTTTTATTCAATTTTATTTCATTATTATTTTCTTCTTATTTTTATTTTTTTTATATAGGTATCATTGTTTGTTATTTTTATCGAGAGTGAGACTACTTTCTGGAATGTGGTCCAATACATCTGTCTGATGAGTTTTCCCCTCCACCCAACTTTAAGTCTAGGGGGTTAGTAGTCAGCACCAGAGCCCAGCCACCTTGTGCAAAGCCCTGATAACGACACGCGTTAAATGTTCAATATAAAGACACTTACATTAATATGTTCAACGAATTTCATCGGAGGTGATTTACCCAAGTCCTAGACAACTATTAGATGAATAACTGTTTCTTATAAATATTTCTACAAAAATGTTGCTGTCAGATGAAATGATAAGAATTTTGATCAAGTGAAAATTTCAACTGATTAGCCCGAAATATGAATAGTTTAATGTCATGTCCATACGCGGTCTTATCAATTTGAATAGGACCGACGGTGTTTCTTATTATTACTACATCCTTATAGTAGAAGGTTACTACAGTCGCACTTTCATCTTTTCAGTTTTGCTTGTCATTCACTAGTGAATAAGTGTTTTTGCTCGAGAAAATGTAGAATTCAAGACTTTATTGTTATCTATTAATTTGCACAGTATTTAAACAATGTCGTTTTGGTGGAATGATCCGTTTCAAGAAAACTTGTTTCAATTAACCAAGTCGTTCAGTGAATTTCCAGAGATGAAATTATAAGTTGGTTTTTGAGATACCATTCAAATTTTAGAGTCCTTTATACGTGAGTATCATGATACCTACTTTTATAGGTTTTGGTGATTTTTTTTCCAAAGGTGGCTCTGGTTAAACATTTTTTCTCAAAAGGTGTCTCTCGTTAAAACGATTTTTATTATTTTTTAATATACCTAATTGATAATTAGTGAATAAATTACGACTGATGGAATATCGTCTCGTTGTCAAAAGAACATAAATTTTGAAAAGCTCAAACCAGAAAATTGAAATTTAGGGCAGAATTAATAGACGTTTTTGTATTAACTCTGTGGCGCTAAGTCTAGATTTTGCGTATTGTTTTAAATTATGAAACTAATGCTTAAGTCATGACTTGAGATCTTGATTTTGTCTATTAATTTTTCCCTAAATTTATGTATACCAATAATTGCAACTGTTTAAAATACTAGCGAAGGTTTTAGCGTAGATTTTCTAAAGCGAGTTTTAGAAGTTGTGTTATCACCAAAGCGATTAACACAAAAATGATAACATTTTAGTAAGGCGAGTCTGACTAATTGTGATCTAAACAAAAACAGCGTACTATTTATACTTACGTACCACCAAAGATCACATGTTTGAATACACCAGTTGTCCATTCCAGAAACACTTTCCACTCTCCAAATCTCCGTTTCAACTGTCACACAACGCACTCTGATTGCTTGATATTAACGCAATAACCAATCAAAGTTGTGTGACGATTGAAACGGAGATTCGGGGATTTGGAGAGTAGAAAGTGTTTCTGGAATAGGGCTCCATTACAGAAAGCATTTTCACTCTCAAAATGTTCAAATCTCCCTCTCAACCGTCGAATGTCGTTCAATAATAATAGAACTCTTTAGTAGAAGGTAACCACCAGGCGAGGTTAATGCTCAAAGCATTTTCTACCACCTAACCCTCAGAGTCTTATTATTATGTGCTCACAAACTGAAATTAATGAGGAAAAATTCGTGCACTGGGTAGGATTCGAACCAACGGATCCCCATGCTACCTGGATTACCAGACTAGTGCACAATATTTAAATTTCCCACTCTCTGAATACATTATTTTGAAACGGAAATTTTGGGATTTTGAGGGTGAGAGTGCTTCTTCCAAGAAGTGCTTTCCAAGAAGTGCTTAGGTTAAGTAACTTTTATTATTATACAACGCTTTATTAGGTATAAATGGACGTTATGTACATACAAATAATTAATTTGACAATGAAAAAAATGGAAACAATATATACAATGAAAATGAAAAAGAATAGAAAATATATAAAAACATAAGTCCTAACTAAAGGGCGGGGTTATTGCCTATGGCAATCTCTTCCACCCAACCCTTTACAATTTAGAGGCATTGGATTGTTGACCATCGTAATTGTTGATAAGTATTAAACATGGTGATCCCTATTCTGCATGTGTGGTGGCCCGACCCTTACTGGGTGAGGTGGATTTCCATTGTTATTATTATCATTTTACACTTTATTAATATGGACAATGGACATATATACAACACAGATAATTACAAATTAATATACAATATCAGAAGAAGTAAAAAGAGAAAAAAATGAAGAAAAAATAAATAAATATATACAATATTATGTCCGAACCAAAGGGCGGGGTTATTGCCTTTGGCAATCTCTTCCATTGTGCAAAGCTTTAGTCATGCATTTGGTGATTTAAACTTTGTCAGTTGTCACCATTAAGTAATCAGTTATTAAATACTTACTTGGTTCGTGACGGTCTTCCAATTTTCTTTATTCTGTCATTTTCTCTTCGAATATGGTGTATGAACTCATTTTTTAAGGTTGTAATGACCATAGAGTCCCTTTATCAACAGTCGGTATTGTGACACTAATCATTTGATTTTTTAATCAATGCGTTTATGCGTAATAATTTAGTTCCATATTGTTTAAATCCCATTTCCATTAGTATTCATTCATATTGATAAACAAATAATCATGTCATTGATAAACACAAAAACGGCAGAGTTGCAGGTTGAATTTATAAATAATACCTAATAATAATATCGCCTTATTTATACTGCCCGAATAGGACAATTAAAGTCCCATTATTCCAGCAGTAAGCTCAAGACACATTATTATGTGGTAAAAATCCCAAATGGGAGGATAACTTGTCATGTCCCGGCTGGGTTTCGAACCCGCTACCTTTCGAAACTCTGGATTCACAGAGTGCCGCCTTTACCACTGAGCTACCGGGACAGACAATTATATTAGGAAGGTGTGGACCTGGCATTTAAGAAATAATAAATCTCCGTCAGTTTGGTCCTAACTTTCCTCATACTTTTGATAATCTCGCCACTTAATAATGACATTCTGAGGGTCAGGTGTTGGAAAAAACGTATTACCCCAGCTATTAACCTCGCTTAGCGGTCATTTCCTTTCTCTTCTTACTATTCTAATGTTTTTCCGTCTTAGGAACGTGTCAAATTTTGTAGACTTTACATGTCTGACTTACAAGTTACTGGACTAACTATGGGTCACATAATTATCTGGACAGTGGCAATTTTCCTATCTAATTAAGTATTTTTTTTTTTTAATTAATTAATGTACTTGTTACCCTTCAGCTTGAAAATAGCTCAAAAAAAAGCCAGTGTCTCTATGTAAAATACATCTTTCTCTTTCTATCACCATATTTTTTTATAACTTCGGGGTTTTCAGTTACTTTCTGTTACGGACGCATCAGTTCTGTTTTTAATGTGTTTCTTTATAATATTATGTTAGTGAGAGTGTTAATTCAGTCGAGTCCCGTTGCGAAGTACGGGCAAACAGCTAGTCTACTATAATTTGTAGTTCAAAATAAGAATTATCGTATTTAACTTCCACTTCTTCTTCTTCTTTTACTCTCTCTTATCCCGCTCAAGCAGGGTCGACGTTGTTTAACCTCATGGTTGAGGTTGGTTGGTTTCGGTTACTTCCTAACTTCCACTAGTAGTAGTAAATACAAAGTAGATAATAAGTAATAATAATAATTGTTGTTGTTATAGTTGTTACTAACAGGCGCGGCCTGTGGGAAAAAGTTTTGGGGGTGCTGTCAGCATATAAACTGGACTGAGAAGGGATGTATGGAGTCGCTCTTTTAGGACCTAACGATTTTTAGTTTTTTGACATTGACAATCATTATGATTATATTATTTTTTTAACAGTGGATCACTGGTAATCCAGATCCATCTTCATAAGGTAGACTCAATGTATTATAAATTAATTTATTTATTTTATTATAAATTAATTTAGAAATGTGAGCTAGGACTTGAAAAAACACTCTTTTTTTCCTTTTCGTGTGGGGTGCTGCAGCTCCTTAGCACCATCCGCGACTGGTCAGTAATAAGACTAATCAGCGTAAAATTGCAACAACTTATCTGGGTATACATATTTGAGCAAGTTGACATTACAATATTTCGCCGCTGTGCACTTAATACGAGTATTGGTTCTATGGTCCGACCTTCAATGGTCTTTACTCACTACCAATGCCGAAAGAATAAATAGAGAGATACATGGAAAAAAAGGAAAGAAAAAACACCAAGACCGATAACAATCGCATAGATATGAGAAATGTCAATCAGTCAGGAAAAGCAGAAAAGTGAGAAGTTGTACCTAGAAGTTGTACTTGTGTTAAAGCAAGAGCTTCTTCACAATTTTTGTAGGTAGCACAACATTAGAACTTTACATTATGTTATATCTCCTTTGCCTTTATCCCATATTAGACTATATTGCTATTGGGTCCGGCATTTGTTCAATCTCATCGTTGAGGTTGGTAGGGTGGAGCATGTTTTTTATGGCTGGATGCCCTTCCTAACGCCAACGATTCGGTTTAACGTCCTGATCATGACGGGGGTGTTATCGTACCAGGTACCCACATTAACCTCACCCAGCCTGGGACTACGGACAGTCACAACCGTTACGCCACGTTGGCTGGTAGAACTTTACTTTATGTTGTTGGCTCTAAAATGTTGAAAGATACATTACAAACTGAAACTTTTATTTACCGACCCGGTTATAGACCATCAGAACACTTCACTTCGCTAACTACAACAACAACATTCATACGAATAACTACTCGTTTTTCCTCACGAGGTATGAGATATAGGTACTTCAAGTCAACACTAACATTATCTTGTAATTTTATTAACAACTAGATCTTTTCCTTGTGCTCCGAGGCTCAGAATAAATCTATCAAGACATGGCCCTAACGTTAGGTTCTACTATGCCTCCTAGGGTTTCTTTTTATGTGTGTGTAATGTGTGTATGTTCGTGATGTGTGTGTGCGTATGATTGCTTCCTTTTCGGTCAACTTATGACTGTACTCGATTGTCAATACAGTCGAACCTGGATAAACAGGAATTGAAGGGACCGCCAATCTATTCCTCTTTATAGAGGTTTCCTCTTTAAAAAGGTTTCCTCTTTAGGGAGGTTCCAAATTTCGTTTTCCTGCTTCTAGAGGTTCATTAAAATACAGGTCGAGAGGAATATTGTCCTACGGTTAGTGGTTTACATGGTTGTTTTTTAAATCACAGTGCTGGGGTTCGATTCTTCAAGCTGCGAAATTTTAATAAGAAAATAAATTTACTGACCATAATGTAAGGTTTCATGGGGTTGTTTATTTTTAAGTACTTCTGCGAAGAATGTACCTAGTAAATCATTAAAGCATAATGGGACTCAATGTCCCGAGTACAAATTCAGTAAAAACATAAAAGTGAGAAGTTTTACTTGATTATTTAGGTAATGTAAAGTGCACATTAAACTGTTTTTGTTTATTTTAATATGACCCTGATAGGAGTGAGATGTGTGTCCCTGGCCAGTGGCCAGGCTTACACAATTTCATTGTTTCAATAATATTATGAAACCCTATCGCTAACAAAAATGTGATAAAATTGAGAAAATAACCAAACTCAAAGGACAAATCAAAACTCAAATCAACTGAGAATACTAAGGAGCAAACTCTACTACGTAACTATATAGCATTTAATATACAGGGTGATTCAGAAAAGTACCGTCAAACGTTAACCACATATTCTATGGGCTGGTTAAGGAGGGGTCAACTCTATAAAAGAAAGTGCGCAAATGCCTCCTAACGGAGGTACACGCCCCTTAAGGTGTTTTTAAACAATCGAAATTTTCATTTTACGGCTTACCTATTTGGGATATCGCAATGTGGTAAAAAAATCACTCTCAATACTAGATAGCACCTTTCTTTTGGCACAAAATTTAACACCATTCCAATGTCAGGGGCGGTCTCAGGAGGGTCAGATGGTAGAAAAAAGGTTCTAACTTTTTAGTCGTTGCTTATAATTGAATTTGGTTTTCACCCTATTGAAACGTTTGTCATTGTCTACAAAAATGTTCTGAATAATTTTTTTCTCAAACCAACACAAACGCTTGAAAATTGAAATTGAAGATTTTAAAACCGCATTAAGTTTTGAAACCTATGCAACTAGCATACAATTTTAGAACAAGAATTTTCAGCCAATTCATTATTGAACAAAGAAATACACCTGGAATATTTGAACGTGTTCGTCAATCTTTTCGAAGGCGTATGGAGGTCTGCATTGAAGCCAGAGGAGCCCATGTGGAACATTTGCTGTAAATCTTATTTCGGCTTAAGCCCTTCAATTTCGATTTTCAAGCGTTTGTGTTGGTTTGAGAAAAAAATTATTCAGAACATTTTTGTAGACAATGACAAACGTTTCAATAGGGTGAAAACCAAATTCAATTACAAGCAACAAATAAAAAGTTAGATCCTTTTTTCTACCATCTGACCCTCCTGAGACCGCCCCTGACATTGGAATGGTGTTAAATTTTGTGCCAAAAGAAAGGTGCTATCTAGTATTGAGAGTGATTTTTTTACCACATTGCGATATCTCAAATAGGTAAGCCGTAAAATGAAAATTTCGATTGTTTAAAAACACCTTAAGGGGCGTGTACCTCCGTTAGGAGGCATTTGCGCACTTTCTTTTATAGAGTTGACCCCTCCTTAACTAGCCCATAGAATATGTGGTTAACTTTTGACGGTACTTTTCTGAATCACCCTGTATTATGTGAGAGTTATATGAAACTTTTCTACCAAGTCATAATCTCAAAAATGACTCACAAGTTCAATCCAATTTATTCACCAGTTGGTTTGGTGCTATTGTTATGCGTTTAATTATCAAAATATAACTATCTATCTATCTTTCATTCGATAACTTGTCATGTCCCGGATGGGTTTCGAACCCGCGACCTCTGGAGTCGCCTTTACCACTGAGCTACCGGGATGGGACAGACAGAGGAATTACATTATTTATAAGTTGAGGAAATATCCGTGCATTTGGTTGGATCCGTACTGACAGATCCCGCGTAGGGAGTCTCACGCATTCACCACTTGACCACCAAGGAGTCTCAGGCATTGACCACTTGACCACCAATGTAATATTTATTTGTACCTCGTGTGACTCTAGAATTCCTGGGAATCTAAATCATTGTCTCGATTAATAAAACGGCGTTTGAGAATTCAATGTCAATTGTGGAGTTGTAGGTTTCGGCGCGAATGTTCAGGAAGTCTAATTTAAATAACCATGAAATCTATTGAATTAAGTCTCAACAAATTCTTTGTTACAATCTAGATAACCCGAAAGAATTTACGGTGAGTTTCTTGCTCTTGGGCTGGCCCGACCCTCACAAGTGCGTAGTTTGTGCCTCGAAAATATGGCATTGGGGAGATTACAAAAGAACTGATTAGGTGTTTTTAAAACGAGTTCACAAGCATAATCATTACATGGACTTGGGCTATATTTTAAAGAAAATATAAGCAACAGATTAAAAGTAACAGATTAATAGTAACTATTATTATTATTATTCAACACTTTATTAGATATAAATGGACATATGTACAATACAAATAATTATTTAACAATTAAAAAAAAAAAATGGAAACAATATAATACAAGGAAAATGAAAAAAAATAGAAAAAATATAATAGAAAAATATATAGAAGCATATGTCCTAACTATACTCTACTACCAATATGCTAAGGAAACCAAATGATTGATATTTAAAAACTTATCTCATATTGACAACTTTCAAACTGACACAATTTCATGTTTTATTTCTCAAATGAAAACACAAAGAGTTTGGACTGGCTGATACAAAATGCTAATCTAGGTAGCGTGAGGCTAGTCTAAACAGGTATGTATAAGAAGGAAAAAAATCTGTTGGTTCGGATCCAATCCAATGCATGCATTTTTCCTCATTAAAAAATACTTTTGTGGGTAGATTTTTCAGAGTGCAAAGGGACAGTTCCGGCCCTACCCAGGCTGGGTGAGGTTAATGTGGGTAGCTGGTACAATTCCCAGCAAATGGAGGGTAAAACCCCCGTCCTAAACCATGACGTTAAATCAAATAGAATCGTTGGCGTTAGGAAGGGCATCCAGCCGTAAAAATGTGCCAAAACCAACCAACCTCAACCATGAGGTTGAACAACGTCGACCCTGCTCAAGCAGGATAAGACAGAGTAAAAGAAGAAATGGACAGTATTTTATTTATTATTGAGTTATCATTGGATTTATACTAAGTTAGATGGACTCTGTTAAGCAGTGTAACCAGACTTTATCTACAATGTAGATACTGTTACAGAGATATTGAAGTCGAAAAACAGCATGTTGTGACTGTGTATTTTCAATAACCAAAAATAAAAACGTTTCTTCGCTCTCCTGAATTAAAAAAAATATCGCTTAACACCTTTAGCCATTTCCCGAGACTCTGTGCCGAGTTGGGAGTCATTATGTCCAGACGTTTCAGAGGTCTGTTGATTATTATGAATGAATGAATGCAAATTTGTGATTTTGTTTACAAAGATAACGCAATAACCACTGCTGAAATAAAGGACCATTACTTTTTTTTTTAATCTAAGTAGGTTTGGAGAACCACAATGAATGCAAATTTGTTATTTTGTTAACAAAGATTACGTAATAACAACTGCTGGAATTAAGGGCCATATTTTTTTTATTATTATAATCTAAGTAGGTCCATTTGGAGAACCACACCTACTTTCATGTACATCTAGTACAACTTCTCACTTTTCTGTTTATACTGATTTCATGTCGTCTGGTCAATTACCTGCATTCATAATTAAAATGATAAGTTATCTTAATATGCAAGGATTATTTTCGTTCCATTTAAGTTGTCTTATTATTTTAATCTTTATTAGGAGGACAAAGTACAATATTTACAGTATGAAATTAAGAAAAAATAAATACGTGATAAAATAGCATGAAAGATAAATAAATAAAGAAGATGCTAATGTCCTAACTAAAGGGTGGGTTATTGCCTGAGGCAATCTCTTCCACTCAATCCTTTTGAAAGATCATCAAACTTAGATTGAAATGAAAATATTTGAGTAAGGATTATTTTTTATACCTTGTGAAGATTACGGTGTTCTGTTTAGTATATCAGATCTGTACAAAAAACACTCATGAAACTGTTAATGGACCAAAAAAAATTCAGGTATTTTTTTTTTTTCAAACTTTTTCTTTCTCCTTGCTATTTGAAGATTTTTTTGTACAATTTATGATTTTCAGGGATTATTTCTACTCTTAAAAAATAGTTTTTCAACATAATCTGATCTAGTCTCATTGAGTGATTTTAAACTGTTAAATAAGGATATTTTTTTATATAAACAATCAGATCAAGTCACGTCATCAGGTCATCACGTGTCGTAGGAGATCATGCGACCAGAATTGAAAATAATAAAAATAATAGACAATTGAAATAATATTAGGATAGGCGAGTATCTACATTCTACACCCACATTTCAATAATAATATTTAATTAATTAGCTAAATTCAAGAAATCATGACACGTACTACAAAGATGACTTGTGTTGACACTTTAGTCGGATTATTCTGTTTATATATCGCTGACATGACTACTTACTCATAATCTACGAGTACTATTCATATATTTATTTTATTTATTTATTACACTTGAACGAGCGGACCCTGTACTAACTGATACAATTTTTTTCCTAACTAAAGACATGACAAAAAAAATAAACATACTAATTTAAAAAAAAAAATGTCAAAAAAACAAGAAGTGGGAAGTATTTGGATTAGTGAGAAAGGATTAGCTATCAAATTGAAGATATTGTTGACAGAAGTACGATTTTAGTAGTGGAACAGATGTGAAAAATATGTGGCAATAGCAGTGTGGCACTGGGCTTAGACATGGTAACCTGGGTTCGAACCCCCGCTAGAGGCGCTGTTGAGACCTTGGTCCTTATATCTACGGATGAAATCTTTTTCTTCTTTTTAAAAACATTATCCGTATAGCTGCACTGGTAGTCAAGTGGTTAATGCGCTAGTCTGGTAATCCAGGTAGCGTAGGGATCCGTTGGTTCGAATCATACCCACTGCATTAATTTTTACTTTCCTTATCCTACGAGTATTGTATTCGTCGAAAATTTGACCTACCCAGTTTTTCACATTTCTGGACGAATCATAGCCTCAGGATACGAAAAAAGTTGTTTTCGGCCATTGGTCCGTGCGTCTGTCCGTCCATCCGTCTGTGGACAAGATATCTCGAGAACGGTAAGAGCTACAGGCTTGAAATTTGGTAGATCTTATATACCACTTATATCTTATATACCACACGAACCACGAAACTTGGTTGAAATCAGCGGCTTTCTGCGGCCGTGGCCGCAAAAAGTGGCCGCAAGGACCGTTATTTTGGATTCGTTAAAGATACAAAGTTAGAAAACAACTTTTACAACTTTCAAAAGAAGCTAGAGAACAATTACTCTGATCATTTTTTTGATACCTTGAACTTTTTGGAACCCGTCCCCTCACCTCTCAGTTTTCATCTCAAATAAATCTCAGTATTCAATCACTCAATATATTTTTACAAATTATACAGAAGTATGTGGTATAATGTCATTTTTTTGTAATATTCAATTCAATTTTCTTCTCTTGCAGACCTAGGAATGACAAAAATTTAAAATAAATATTAAATTCAATTTCCTCTCCTGCAAGACGTGGGTATTACATAGATTTAAAAAAAAAATATATACAAGGGTTGGGTTGAAGAGATTCCAAAGGCAATATAACCCCGCCCTTTAGTTAGGATTTATGTATAATATGTATATATTTATTTATTCTTTCTTCATTTTCTTCTCTTTTTACTTCTTCTTATATTGTATATTAAATTGTAATTATCTGTGTTGTATATAGAATTATGTCCTTATTAATAAAGTGTAAAATAATAATAATAATTCAATCCAATTCCTCTCCCGCAGACCTGGGTATGACAACATGAGTCCGAAGGACACCAAATCGAGCGCGGAGGAGAAGAAGAAGGACAGTCTGAACAGCCATGAGGCGCCACTGCACACGTACATGGTGGTGCCGCCAGACGGCGGGTGGGGCTGGGTGGTCGTGGCGGCCTCCTTCTGCTGCAATCTGGTGGTCGACGGCATAATCTACTCCTTCGGAATGTTCCTGGGCGTCATCTCGGAATCGTTCGATGAGTCGAAAGCCAAAGTGTCCTTGGTCGGCTCCCTCTTGTCTGGATTCTATCTGATGGAAGGTAAAAATAATAATAATAATAGATAATAATAATAATAATTATGTAAGAAAGTATGAATTTACTCCTCACATAAACTAAGAAAAACTGTAAATGAAAATACAAGTATCTCCTTCATAATAATAATAATAATAAAGGACAAATTGTACATACATTGCAGTTATAACTTTTCCTCTTGAATACTTGTCATAATAATAATAATATCGCCTTTTTTATACTGCCCGACAAGGATTATTAAAGTTCCATTATTCCAGCAGTAAGCCCACAAGACATATTATTATGTGGTAAAAATCCCAAATGGGAGGATAACTTGTCATGTCCCGACTGGGATTCGAACCCACGACCTCTGCAACTTCTGGATTCACAGAGTGCCGCCTTTACCACTGAGCTACCGGGACAGACAAGTGCAATCTCTTGCTCTCAGAGCGTAGATTAGCTCTGTGGTAAGATACCCGCTTACCATGTGGAAGGTCCCGGGTTCAAACCACCGACCGAGCTGACAAATAATTTGCATGGAAATTTGGTTAGATTTGTTTATAAGGGACACCCTCCGGTACCCTATTGACCCAGCACTTAAATGGGAAGTATTGTGTCACTTCTCGACCATCTGAGGGAAGGTATGCGGGATACATGGGATACTTTCGACCGCCATTTGGCGGTGATTGGCTGTTCTGGCTAAACGATAAGAGATATGAAATTTTTATGAGAACTAGTTTTTCTCGAATGAAAAAAATAATAGGGTTGTATTCTGATCTTTTTTTTTTTTTTTTTTTTTGATATCTTGAAGTTTTCGGAACCCCGCCCCAATTTACCGGTATTTTGGTGGGGTCCCTTTGGACTAACTTTTTAGTATTAATACTAGATGGGGCTTGTGACACATCAAATCCGATGATTTTGAGATGCTGATTAAGAATTTTACATTGATTTTCAGCTAACCATTACCGTTGAGTCACCAGTTGCGGTGATAAGGAAAGTCGTGTGGTGTCACACCACATTAAATTTTGAAATCCAGGTTAAGTTAAGTTTTGGAAGTCAACGTTCCTCTCATCTGCTACTCCATATAGATATTTTTGGGTGTTCTAACTACACTTGTATCTTGTAAGAAAAAAAAAAATGATAAGCTATATCTTACGTTAACAGCAACTAATTATGATAATGCTGATGAATTTAGCTAAAAAAAAACCACTCTTAACGAAAAATGTTCAAAGGACTTGGCCTTATTCCAATAGTATTTTTTGTGGGATCTTAACTAACTAAATTTACTTATCCTCTCCCCTCTCCTGCAGTGCGCCCTAAAACACGCTCCTTCCTTATTGTTTCTATTCGCGACTTGTATCTTCTTCGTGATGGTAATGCGAGAGAAAAAAAATTCAATGAAAATAAACGTGACATCGCATAATTTTCCGAATATTCAAGAAAAATTCAAGTCAATACATCATCCGATGTTGGGATATCAAAATTCAACACATTTTGCTCTCCACTGCAATGTCTGGCAGTAAAATCACCACAGCATCCACAGGTCAAACAACTGGCGAAAAAAGGAAAATGCGAAAGCTACTAACCTTGGGGTTATAATTGCAATTCAAAATCAGACTCTATGATACTTTGGACTTGGTGACTTTTATCTATTTTTCAAATTTTTTCATCATCATTATTTATGTTACTATCATTTTGCAAACCATTAATACAATTCATCATCGTCAAAGATCTTCTTCTTCTTTCACTGAGCATCAAACTTTTACACGCAAGAACTAAATAAAACAAAAGAGAATGATTTACATTTTCTATAGGGAGAACACTTAAAAAATTTAGGAAGTACATACGTATGAACAGGTTGATGAACAAGTTAAAACAGGTTTTAATTAATCAGCAAAGTAAATTCTGGCTAATAAAGAGAAAACCGTGCTTCCTACAATCCTACATTTTCTAGACAAAATTCTCTATTCACTTTTTTTAGCTGTGTGGTTATCTTCAATGTATGATGTATGTATATCGAGGACAACTTCTCACTTTTCTGTTTATACTGATATAAGTTCGTTCTGTAATATGTTACCTACACTCCGTAATTTGTGATTTCAGGTCCATTTGTGAGTGCCTTGGCTAATCGTTGGGGCTTCAGAACTGTATCAATAGTTGGATCAATACTTGGGTCTCTCAGTTTCGTCATCTCCAGTTTCTCCACGAGCGTGGAGTTCCTCTACATTACGTATGGAATCATGGGAGGTTTGTATTTCTGTGGAATTAAACTATTTTCCTACAAGAGTATCACAAACGTCTATAGTAATGACGAGTTGATAGTACTTTTTGCAAAGGGACAGTTGAAATTTTAAAATATTTACTTATATCATCCCAACTATATAAATTATGTTTAATAAACTATATTAATAATAACAACCTTTTCTTTATACTCCGTCAATTGTATTCAACTTGTTGACATGTACATTTGTACACATGTCTGATTGGTGGCAAAACGCCCGAAATTCAAACATAAAATCTACTGTCATGTTTCCCATGATAGACTAAACATCATCAAGGGTTTGTATTTAAATTAACAGTTAACCTTGTTCCATTTAAAATAAAAATAATCAAATATTTTTTCATCCACTTAATCAAAATGGTTCCATCGTGATTTTACTTATCAACAACACTCGCAAATTTGATTGACATATTGAAATATCACTCCCTCGTTACAAGTACCTACCTGCTCACCAATACTCATCATAATTATACTATCTCAACTATGTCGCCTTATTTTGTTTGATACACAACATGTCACAATGCTTTTAAAAATGTGGGCAACAATAATAGCATACAAAAGGGTGGTGAAAGTAAAAAGTGAACAAAAAGAAAGAATAAAAAGGAGAGAGAAACGTAGAAAGAAGAGGCTACTACATTAATGTACTCCCCAATTAGACATCTCTAAACTTGAAAAAACACAGGAGGTTTAGAAAACTTTCATCATTTCCATCATCGGGCTTACTTTCCAGATCAAATTATCATTTAACTATTTGGTATAGGTAGGTTAACATTATGAAGATGCTGAAATAAAGGGTCTCTATAATCTTACCTCGGCAGTATACCTAAACAAGGTAAACTGTCACCTAAGAAAAGGTATGAAAGACTGAATATTTTCATATCTTTATTATTTAAATGTTTCACGTCATCTTGTGCAACTAGTCACACAAAGCTTTTCCCTGAGGCAATCTAGAGAAAGTGAAGGAACACTTGCAGCCTCACCTCTCTGGATTGCACGTTGCAAGAGATAGTCTTTGTGTTAGGAAAACAGTTGCTCTCAATTTGTTCATGTCTACGGTGGGATGACTTGATTTTTTAGCTCCATTTCCCCTAAACAGGGGAGCTATTGTTCTTTTCGCAAAGTCAAAATTTAGGGTGAGGGTGAGATATTTAACACTCCATTTTTTAAACTTTTATTTCAACTGGTAAGGTCATGTCGAGACGGGGGTTTTAAATTTGCTTAAAGCTTACCAACCAGCTACTTTCAAAATTCTCACCCAGCCTGGGTTGGGCTGGGAATAGTCAACATCATTCAAGTCCTAAACTCGCTGGACGTTTCTTAAAGTCAGCGACAGAATCTGGTTTACTCAAAACGCCATCGACGCTGGTATTGGTGACTTGATATGTCA
This sequence comes from Bactericera cockerelli, assembly GCA_024516035.1. Classification (NCBI taxonomy): domain Eukaryota; kingdom Metazoa; phylum Arthropoda; class Insecta; order Hemiptera; family Triozidae; genus Bactericera; species Bactericera cockerelli. The sequence goes on along the minus strand of CM044967.1, from coordinate 15,619,658 downwards.
AAGATAATACTTATTAGCTCTCTACAAGAACTCTTTTGTCCAATTATTATTTATACTTTTTAAATTTTACTAAATAAATTTATACATTTTAAAGTCCAATTAATAAAACTTCTCACTTTTCTATTATTTTATACTGATTATACTGATATACTGAATTGTAATAATGGGTCAAATTTTCAGGAATCGGTTTTGGTCTGATCTATGTTCCTGCCGTCATCACGACTGGTTTCTACTTTGAGCGGTGGCGGGCTTTGGCAACCGGTATCGCCGTCTGCGGCTCAGGCATTGGAACCTTCATCTTCGCTCCTTTCAGTAACTACTTGATTGAAACTGTTGGTTGGAGAGGAGCCCTTCTTGTACAAGCGGGTAAGTAGGTACCTACTTCTAAAAAAAATACTCTCTGCCGTGATTATTTCGACTTAGAACAACAGCTGTTACTGGTGAATGTTTTGATCGAAACACAGAGTGGCTTTTAAAATCAACCTGGTAGTTGAGCTATAATATTCATGGGGAGAAGGATATTCAATGACTTTCGTATTTCTTAATGTAGGTACTTTCAGTTCTGAGACACGATGTCTCTTTTTTTCCTTCAAATTCTTGAAAACGGTTTTTTTTAGCTATTAAATTTACCAACTAAAAAATAATTTCATTTACAGGACTGATCCTTAACTGCGCCATATTCGGAGCAATGTTCCGACCGCTAGTGCCCGTGAAAGTTAAAATAAGCAAGACCCTGGATGAAGTGGACTTTGAAAAAGAAACTGATCGCTCTGATACAAAAAAGATACCTCTTCTCCTGAGGATAAAATTGGCTAGAGAAAGTCTACAAGCAGATTCGATGCAAAATCTAGACCACGAAATAGAAATCACAGCCGCTGAAGATGTGGTGGATTCAAACCACCACCTGAAAGTCAGTAACAACAACAAGTACCCAACTGCCATGGAAGTTTTAACCTCAAGTACAAAGAATTTACAGGACATGAAGGAATCGTGTCACTCTCTGTATGACAGTAACCCACTACCTGAAATCGGTCTCTGCTTCAGAGAGGAAATTGAACATAATGGAATTGAAACCAGATTCAAGAAACCAGAATGGTCTTTCCAAACCACGAGCAAGAGCTATGTCAAGTTGCTCCACCAGGAGTAGAAGAAACACGGGCGCATCTGGTGTGAGACCTCTGTATAGGGATGATATATTCTTTGGAGCCAGTCTCACCAAATTACCCCATTATTCCTCACAAGTAAGTCATGAGAATGCATAGGATATCAGACGTCCTTGTATTAAGGCTCCTGCGTTAACTCCTTGAATAGTTCGTAGAGGCGTAGTATCCTTCTAAATAATGCTTAAATTGTTCAGCATAATCACTGAACGTTGTCACAGAAGTAAGAAGGTAATATAAATGATCTACCTAGACTTGCAATAGTTATTTATTTTAGGAACTTTGCCTTATAACGTGTTCATTGAAGAGGGATGGTCTAGTCACACGTTGCTAAAAGTTTTGCATAAAATCTCGTTTTTCAATTTTCCATTTCTTAGAATCCTGGAATGTCCAATGATTTCATTTAGGACTTTTCTTCCTGGTACGATTTCACCCTCATTTTGTTGTGAACCATTTTAGTCACTCACATTCACATTAACCTTACCCAGCCTTGGTTGACCTAGAAATAGGAAATTCGCTTGTCAGTTAATTGTATGCAAAAATTCAACATCTATTGTTTGTTTTATTACATCAAATATTGTTATTAAACTATTGTTTGATATGATAATATGAAGTAAAAAATTAACCTTCTTTCAGGTGAGCTCCCTGAACTATACTTTATCTGTCACTCGTCTTCCAACTTACAATGATGTAATGGAAGAGCAATCCCAGCCCTGCAAGTTGTGCCCAGAAGCTGTGATAAGAACATTAAAAACAATGTTGGACACAACTTTACTATCATCGCCATCATTTCTGATCCTCTGCATTAGTGGATTCATCACAATGATGGGATTCTACGTACCATTCATGTACATTAAAGGTTGTTAATTTTAAGGTATTATGTACATGTCTTTTAGGAAATTTTTATTTTGCAGACAAATTATATTTTGGGTGTTAGTTAGTTCAATAAACACCTGCTTGACTTTAAACAGTTTTCAAGATAATATATTTCAGAGCTTACTTAAAAAAATATTATAAAAGATATTCAAAGTTCTTCGCCCCGGATTTCAAAACAAGTGTTGGTATTTATATATTTTACTTGATTTTAATCATTTTTAAAAATATCTTGTGTACATTTCCATATATTAGTGTGAGTTTACGATTGTTTTGTTGATTAAAATACAGCATTCCAAAGCATACATTTTGCTTTTAAAAGAATACGAACATTAAAATAGAGAGGTTAGTAGATGGCATGGATATTCAGAACTATTACCTGCTGATGAGAGCAAAGAAGCTCGAAACAGGTGTCCAGGTATGTTCTGATATTTATGTACATATAGTACAACTTCTCACTTTTCTGTTTATACTCATCTGTTCCAGAAAGAGCCATGCTGTCTGGCCTGTCCGCCAAGCAAGCCATGCTCTTGGTATCAGTCATAGGCATCACGAACACTGTGGGCAGAGTAGTGTGTGGTCTCGTGACTAGCATACCAGGGGCTAACGCATTGCTCATCAACAATGTAGCGTTGACAATCTGTGGAGTTTCCACAATCTTCAGCAACGTTTCTAGTCATGCTGCGTATCAGTTTGGATATGCGTGTGTTTTTGGACTATCTATATGTGAGTATTTGGAAACCGACCTCAGTAGCTTGATCGATAAGGCAGCGGACTTGTAACCTGGAAGTCGGTGGTTCAAGTCCCGGTTTCAGCGTAGATTTAGTAAAGCGAGTTTTGAGTAGTTGTGATATCACGAAAGTGATTAACACAAATATGATAACTATGTGAGTATTTGGTATAGTTATTGCGCTATTCAGTTTGTAAGCCCAAGAGAGGAAGGCCGAATTTTACAAGTATAAAATTAATACTGTATTCAGACCAACAACTTAAGTTTAAAAGAGTTCAATAACTTCTTTAGCAGATTATACAAATTATATACCAGAAGAAAAATTTCAATTCCTGAAGGTTCATAAGTTTTTCCAACTATATTTGGAGTTGTTGGTACCTATTTGTCTTCGAAAGAAAATTCAGAACGTTCCTACTTGTAAGTTCATTAAAAGCACTTCTAACTATGTATAACAAGTTGTCCGATCAAGAGTGTGTAAACAGGAAGTAAGTTTGTTTCACTATGATTCCACTCTTTATCTTATTTGACCTAATCAACACTAAAATGTCATCTATATAAATTTTCTGCTCAATTTCGTTTTCAGCTTGTTTTGCCTCACTGAGATCCATCGTCATTGTTGACTTGGTAGGATTGGAAAAGCTGACAAATGCATTTGGACTACTACTGCTGTTTCAAGGAGTTGCTGCAGCTATAGGAGCACCCCTAGCTGGTAAACATTTTTTTTTTTCCATTGAAGTTGATTGAATTTCCGATAGACAATTTTTTCAATACTTGGATAACTTCACTCTTATCCCCCACATCCCTAGTGACAGTAGTCAGCTTGATCCTTCACTTTTTCTACGCCAAAATGTTTTGACGATCTGTATGATCACTAACCGGGTTATAAGTAGGATTACACTATTTTTTAATTTTGATTAAATTAGAAAAAAAAAACAGGAAGGTCACTATTCCCTTGAAAGAATCAGATTTTTCATAATGCGTTTCAATTATTGATGAAAACAATAATATTATCTGATGCAGTGACTGAATAGTTTACAATAAACTAATATTATGCGTGGTTCCCATTCCCACAATCACACATTCCTGATGTGTTAGAGTTGCAAAACATGAAATTTAATTTATGCTTCTTCCAGGAGTGTTCATGGACATGACCGGTAACTACGACACCTCATTTTATCTGTCCGGTGGTATGATTCTCGTGTCTGGTCTATTGTGCTATCCACTCAGCAGGATCAAGCGATGGGAACAATCGCGAGCCAAGTCGCAAATGCCATTGATGAAGTCAAACAACTATGATTCCTAACACGGAAATTGTACAGATCAAATTGCATCAAGTATTTTTACATTTTCAGACGTTTGTAAATATATATTTAAAACATTTCCTATTTTATGGAGTTGTATATAGAACCATTTGGTGGTGTTTTAGTTATTTTTCAGATTACTGTTAAACTTTGCTTAGGGGATGTAAAAGAAGTTGAATTCGTTGAAGACACTTACAGTCATAAAAGTGCTCTCGCACTTCAGTAACTACGAAGACACAGTTGGTCATTAGGTGACAAGGGGACTTGACCACCAGAAGTGGACCTCTGTTATGTATTTCTAAACCAGCCTTGGCTTTTTCGGTTGATTACAACAGACAATCACTTGAAAACACCTGCCATGACCAAATTTTAGCCTCTGAACTGTCACAGTGAACAAGAGAGATTTTCAAAGATTGAAACCTCCGTTTGAAAGAGAAAAAGCAAAGGTGTTTTTTTTTAAAAAAAATTGGTAGAGTTCATAAAGGTATTTAAAGAAAATAAGAACAAGGTAAAATGTTCCTGAAGTAAACAAGTTTTTATAAAATTGCTTGTCCAAGGAAAAATACATGATAGGTAACACAAGAAGATTGATTAATTTATGAAATAAATAGTATATATCAACAATGAAGCACTAGACATTTCACGCATTTAACATAAAGAAATATTTAGATTATGGCTATTCGAGCTATCATCGATCTGTGAAAATTGTATAAAATAATTCCATTAACTCAAATTTATTTATTCAATAGTACCCTACGTACCTGATATTCATCAAAAACTATGGTATGGTATCTTAGGGTAAAATTAGAACAAAAACATGGATCAATTTCATTGATTTAGGTTCAGAAATTTTTGGTTAGTCATTCATTGACTAAGAAAAACGTTATTTCATTGTATGAAATCCTCCAAAGTCTGCATGAAACGTATCACCATGCCAATCTCTTGAAGTCATGTCGGGTCCTCGCTTACTCAGAATTAGATTCGAGCCACCTAATTTGACATGGGAAGTCTTTTTGTCTATTTTCCTAATATTTCTTCCGAAAATATCACCATAAAGTTTTATTTCTTTAAATTTTCCATCCGGTAAACGACAACCTATATCATCTCCACTTAAATTGGGTATTCCATAACACATGAGTTTAAAATTCCTTTTTGCTTTTGAAATAATATTGTTCAATTCTGTATCATATAAATCACCATAAACTCCTCTTGAATTTTTTACAGAAGCTCTCTTGTCCATCGTATCAAAATGCCCAAATCCCCTACTAAATGTATCACCATGAAATCCTCTTGCACCCATGTCTGGAGCTTTCTTGTCTAATAAATCAAACTGACTCGGCCCTTTACCAAAAAAATCACCATGAGAATCTCTAAAATTCATTTCTTCGGCTCTTTTGTCCATGGCATCAAAATAACCAAAACCGCGGTTGAAGGTATCACCATGAAAACCCATTGATGTCATATCTGGAGCTCTCTTGTCCATCGTATCAAAATGGCCAAATCCTCTACCAAAGGTGTCACCGTGAAAACCCCTAGCATTCATATCTGGGGCTCTTTTGTCCATGGTATCAAAGTAACCAAAACCTCTTCCAAATGTGTCTCCATGAAATCCTCTAGAACTCATATCTGGGGCTCTTTTATCCATCGTATCGAAATGACCGAAGCCTCTACCAAATGTGTCACCATGAAATCCCCTAGCATTCATATCTGGAGCTCTCTTGTCCATCGTATCAAAATGGCCAAATCCTCTACCAAAGGTGTCACCATGAAAACCCCTAGCATTCATATCTGGGGCTCTTTTGTCCATGGTATCAAAGTAACCAAAACCTCTTCCAAATGTGTCTCCATGAAATCCTCTAGAACTCATATCTGGGGCTCTTTTATCCATCGTATCGAAATGGCCGAAGCCTCTACCAAAGGTGTCACCATGAAATCCTCTTGCATTCATATCTGGGGCTTTCTTGTCATCGTATCAAAATGGCCAAACCCTCTACCGAACGTATCATCATGAAAACCCATAGCTGTCATATCTGGGGCTCTTTTGTCCATGGTATCAAAATGGCCGAATCCTCGACCAAATGTATCACCATGAAATCCTCTTGCATTCATATCTGGGGCTTTTTTGTCCATCGTATCAAAATGGCCGAACCTCTACCAAATGTGTCACCATGAAAACCCATAGCTGTCATATCTGGGGCTCTTTTGTCCATCGTATCAAAATGGCCGAATCCTCGACCAAATGTATCACCATGAAATCCTCTTGCATTCATGTCAGGTGCTTTTTTGTCCATCACATCAAAGAGGGACAGATCTCTATTAAAAATACCATTGTAGGAGTTCCTTGTCATTGCATCAGAAATTCTACTACTCTTATTTCCTTTTGAAAGAAATCCTTTTGGCGTCATTTCTTCTAATTTCTTGTTGTTTAGCTCAAAAAATGGTCCCTTACTTAAAATATTTACTAACATCTGATTTTAATGAGTTCGTATTATCCACAAAATCATTTGAATTGTTTGCAATGTCAATTGAATGTTCTTGCTCTTGATTATTTTCGTGTCTTTGTAATCCTGTATCAGACGATTTCTCTGTATGCTTCTTCTCATTGCGTGATTTTGAAGTAGATGCCTTCCCACTGAATTTTTCCTTGAATTTTGGAGGCACCCTGAAAACACAATAATTTAATAATTGGTTATTTTCAGAATAATTTCTATTAAATTTAAATCGTTTGAACCTCTACCTCAGTTTACCAAATTTCTAATTGATAAAGTTTTAGTATTTCACGGGTCATTTTGTCTTTCTAAATACATTAAATGGGTCTGTGGATTTTATAGACCATCCAAATTCACAAAAAAAAATTCATTATGTTTACAAGACCTATAGCGTACTATTTCTAAGGACAAATCATTCACAACTTCGATGAAAATAAACAAAAATACCTTTATTTGTTTAGTTTTTTGAAGGGTATCTCAGTATTTTATCTGACACATCATGGAAATGAGAGG